>NJDC01001801.1:247620-262718 GCA_002245475.1 Calephelis virginiensis | reverse complement strand
AGCATCTTCAGTAGAAAGTTTCTGTCTAAAGCCGAATTGCGAGTTAGATAATATTTTGAATTTTTCTAAATAATTTATCAGTCGTACGTTCATTATTTTTTCCATAACTTTAGATAGTGCAGAAAGTACTGAAATAGGTCTATAGTTTGAGATATTGTGTCTGTCACCAGTCTTATGGATAGGAGTAATTACCGCTTGTTTAAAGACGGAAGGGAAGACTCCCTTGTTAAAGTATTGGTTGATTAAATGGGTAATTATAGGTACAATTATATCACTTGATAATTTTAAGAATGTTGTTGGTATGTTGTCCCAGCCCGGAGATCTGTCCGATTTCATATGTTAATGTCGTATACACTTCGTCATTGCTTGTTTCTAGTAAAACAAATGATGATGCTTGAGAACATCTTACATTATGATGGTGTGCTTGCGCAGTATCAGGGATGATTTTATCTGCCAAAGTTATGCCAATATTTGCGAAGTATTTATTTATAAGGTTAACCGACTCTAAAGGAGATACGCCTAAATTTAAAAGATTAGAATTTTTCAATTTAACTTTGTTACGGTTAGTGATACTATTTATTGCTTTCCATAAGTTCCTAGGATTGTTTCTATTTATTGTTAGTTGATGTTTTTCGTATTTCCGCTTAAGTTTTTTAATTAGATTGTTACAATGATTACGGTATCTTTTATATGTAATTTTTAAGATTTCATTTTGTGGATCTTGACGTAATTTATTTTGCATGTTATTTCTATTTCTGATACATCTTAGGATGCCGGGGCTTATCCAAGGTTTAATAGTGCGATCTGTAGAAGGAATAGATTTTATTGTTGTACAAGACTGTATGCAATGTTGTATTCTGGATACTATCTCATTGGCTAATTTTATATGGATATGGACGTAAAGATACTTACTTACTTAATAAAGATACCTACATTAAGAAGGTGGTATAAGAAGGTCTGTAAATTGAAGACAGTCTATCTTGCAAACCTATCGCCAACTGAGCACTTATACAATCCCAGAAAACCTTGATTTTAAAGAAAATTTAAAAATACACATTTTCATTGTCCGACCACAGAATCGAAACCGAAACCTCATGTAGATAACGCCAACACCAGACCACTAGACCGCAAAGGCTGCATAAATAAATATCATAATATTTTGCTCTATACACCCTTTCCCTATTTACTCTAACGCTGAACACAATAAAACCCTTTAAAGGGTTTATAATTCAAGTGGATTCATAAATTAAATTATTTAAATCATATTCATAATATAATTTTACATGAAAGGCGGCGTGGGTTGATCCTGAACTCCATTAAAGAATATAGGCCGCTGGCCGACTACTTTTTTACCAGCTCGTTTGAGGAAACCATCGATTGAGACCATTCAGATAGTAATGGGAGTATTGTGACAATCCAAAATTGCTAGCTACCTTACCTTTCAAAACTGGAACACCACAAAGACGAATACTAATGTTATAAAAACAGAAATAGACAAGGCGGTGATATTATCAGGATGAGGCGTTGCAATACTCTAGCAGTAACGCCCGGTTCATATAATCAACGAACCGAAGTCGTAACCGTTTGTTTGTGTAAAATTAACGAAGCGTTACTTATGGTTCCTCATATGTTTTAAGTTATGCCTGCGACGAGAAACTGTCGTTAGATAGTTTACCAGCAGACATTAGAGGTGAAGGTTCCGGCCGGTAAACTTGCATAGCCTAAGTTTCCGGCCAGAATGGCGCGGTAACATCTATTGTGTATATAGGCAAAAAAATTTCACTACCTCATAAGTCAAAACATAAAAAAGGGTTACATAATTCCTAAAACGTAAACAAATTTAAATTTCTACATAATGAATAGCACAGGTAGAAATGAAATTTTCCTCCACTTTGAAATTTTCAGGAGTTAAAAACGCCACCATTCTTTTAACGTTGAAATATATGCATTAAAAACTGGAAAACAGTACAAAAGCAATTATTTATAAAAATCTCTTTAAAAACACCGCACAACTGCTTGTCGCTTGTAACCGCAATATTACCAGAAATATTTAATGTTGTTACGTACCCATTGCACTCCCACACGTTTCACATGTGCAGTTTTATGCTAAAAATATTTCTGACCTTAAATGAAATAAAGTCCGGTGCACGTTATTGACTTTGACGCAAATTGACGTATTTGTAAATAGTTTATAGTAACGTTTGACGTTTATAGTAGTCAATATTTTAATGCGTTAGACATTTATAGTGATGTCAATACTATATCGATATAAAATCGTTTTTAGCTTTTCTGTGTTATAAAAAATTGTTTATTTTCCAAAGATTCATCTAGCAATCAAATTTATCTAATTCTTCCGCGAAAACATATAAAGATATCGGTTAAAAAGTAGCTTAAATTAGAGAAGTAACTTTCCCACAGAATACGTTGTTCTAATTTATTTCAATACTTAATTAAAAGAGGTTCCGCTATTTTGATGTAGAAACAGAACTTACATACAAACACACTTTTACATTTATAGTAATAAGGATATTAAAATAAAATGAAGTGTATGAAAATTAAAAGATATATTCATTAGTATTTGACAGTCTTAGCAAGTACATTTGAACTTCGCGAAATTCGAAATATTCTTAGCTAGCTCTTTGCCAGCGACTTCGTCAGCGTAGAATAGTTATAAATTTCATACAAACTTTCATTTTCAACGAAAGTCCTTCAGGGGCTGATTTTTGAAAAAAAAACTTTGTTTGAATACGGATTTTTAGTTACATGCAAATCAAACTTCATTACAATCGCTTCAGCGGTTTATCCGTGAAAAACCGATAGACAGACAAAATTTCCAATTTATAATATATATTGTAGTACGAACATAGCCTTTTTACGCTAAAACATAGTGACATCATCAATTCCACCGACCAATTAAATAGCAGAACTGTTAACCAATAGGAGTTTTATAAGAAACAACTTAGTGCCTAAGTACCTAATTACGGCCAATAAATTAATTTTTGTTAAAAATATTTTTATTTAGTCAACGAAACAAACTTTATAAATTTAGTTTATACAAATAGCTAAAGTAAGTTAGGTGGGTAGGTAGACAATACTTTTAATGTCATCTGTGTATTTGCCGCTAGTACATATACGTTAATCTGTGATTTGTCGTCGCTTATATTTATAAATGAAGTTGTTTTTATATATTTCAAAATACGGAAGAAATTGTGGTGAAATTTGACTCACATGTAACTAAAAATCCGAGTTTTAACGAAGACTTTTTTTTTAGTTGATTAAAAAAAAAGTCTTCGTTAAAACTCGGACTTTCATAAGTTTGTATGAAAATCGTTACTGTTCGACGCTGACGAAGTCGCAGGCAAAGAGCTAGTCAAGTCTATTTCGAATTTCGAGAAGTACAATTGTACTTGTAACAAATTTGCCAGAGGGAATTTCACGAATGCTAAATCCCTCATAACTCCTAACCGGCTGCAACAATGTTAACGGCGTGTGTATTGTGGTAATCTCAACGTGAATCGTAATTTCTCAGCGCAAGTGTCAAGATGTTGACATCATTTGTCGCCGCGTGCATGTGCAGAACGCGACACAACTCTATGCAGCACATATTTGATTCTTATCTGTCCCCCACCCACCCCCTCCCGGAACCACTGTCCAAAATGTAAACAGGTAACATTTTCTTGAGAATAAAACTTCGTTTCGTGTGCATTTTTAGTTTAGACTGCGAATCCACCACATATTGATACAATACATTTATTTCTGATCGCCTCTGTGGTCTAGCGGTCCGGGTGTTGGACTTGACTGCATGAGGTCCCGGGTTCGAATCCCGGGTCGGCCAACAAAAAGAAAATTGGATTTTTCCAATTTTCTAATAAAAAAAATGTTGGTCGGGATTGGAAATGTGCCCGGTTGGCGATAGGCTTGCCACCTATCACATTGTGGGACTTAGTATCTTCGGCTAGTCGCGGGTGCCTTGGTTGTACCTCTGCCTACCTCTTCGGGGATATGGGCGTGAAGATACTTACTTACTTACTTACATTTATTTCTGTGTCTGTTTGTTTATTAAATTTATGATAGTATGATGTAGAGTCTCCGAAACCGGTGCGTTGTAAGAGTAATAAATGAGGAGGAAGCTAGGCAGGTCTTCAAGGATTGTAACATTTAACACTCAATTAACTCTCCCTACCCCTTATGGTGTTGGTGTGAACATATGTGTATGTATGTATGGTGGTATATAAATATGTATATAATTTATATTTATTAATAGAAATATATTTATTAATATGAATATGAATAATTATTTATTAATTACTTATTTATCACGGTCGCCATATTGCCACTGTTAGTTAGTTAATTTTAATTCAGTACTTTTTGTGACAGACTGATTTAAAAGTTTTGCAAAACTTCGTTTTATATTTATATTTAGTTTTGCAATAACTTGTTTACATTATTTAAACAAAGATAGAGGCAAATGGACAGGTCTTCTGACAGCAGGTGCTTACAGACGTCGACGAAAAAAAGAAAACAATTGACAAATAATTTACTTTACTCTTAACCTCTTATTAATAAACATAGACTAAGGTACTCTAAGGTTTCAATCTGGTATTATAGTCTTAACTACGTTGTGATACGGACTATAATATTAACCTAGCCTTACCCTTACCTTAGTCTTTATTAGTAAGACGGGTACTGTACTGAGTTTTCAGTAAACTTTTGCAATGTATGGTAACACTTAAACCTCAATAAAGGACACGATTTATTGTCCGTCAGTATAAAATTGGTAACCTCTTAAGGTCTCAGAAGACATATTAACTTGGAAAGAGATCGTCACCGTATCGCCTTTCGCCTCGCCGTCAACTAGATGTCAACTTAACATATGCACGTAACCAAACAGTATCAGCAGCTCCTGTACATCAAATCGGCTACGGCTAAACGACATCGCGCTTACGGTCTGATCCGAGGCACGGGGATTATGTTACGATTCCGGTAATAAAATAACAATAATAAGGCACGGCTCGAGGCGAAACGGTGACGATCCCTTTCCGAGTTGATATCTGTGCTGAGACCTTTAGCCGGAACACGACACCGGCTTGTCCCTTGCCTCAATTCACTGCCTTGTGCCTTAAAATCTCAACTTAAGTCTTCATAGTCGGATCTTACCGACAAAAGATATTTTGTATTACCGTGTATATAGTAATAAAGTAAAATTTCCTTAAATAAAACTATATTCCATAAACAAAATTTATTACATGAACCGCGAAGTTTATGTAGGCACCTTCTCTTAACATGTTTGTTATTTTATCCGACCTAATGATGTTATGGGTCTCATACGCATGAAACAAATAAGCTCCGTGATACCTTCGGGCTATTTATTACAATAGTTATATCCCGACCATTTCTTTTTCTATTATTTATGTCAAGTAAAGTAGATTATCTCCATGTTTTGTGTAGAAAGTCTTCTATGTATCCGTTTATTTAAATAATGACAATGTGTGAACAGTACTCTAAGCAGTGGTTTGTTATGTTTAAGCTATACATATACATTTTTGACGTTTTTAAAAGTATTAACTTTTTTTAACTAATGAGCCAAACCGGCGAACTTCGTATCGCTTGACATTACCAGCTAATACGTTTGTATGGTTTAAAGCATTTTCCCATTTCTTGTTTCTCTCTTCATAAGAACTTTTTTCTGGCAATAACAAACACAACAAAAAGAAGTAGAAAATTTGTTTCATCCATTCAAGTGTAATATGGTGACCACGCGAAATGGGAATTCATTTATATATAATAGATAAATTACGTATTAATAATAATTTATACACATAATACACAAGTGACTTCTCACATAAAAAAGGTTTTACTTATTAAGTTTAATTAATTATATGTTATTTAATTTTTAATGTGATATAGCAGCGAACAAACACATGTTTCTTGTGATAATAAGAGACACACTAACCTGTAGACGCAATACTTGTTGTTGGTGTCCTACTGTCATGTGGCCGAGGTGTTAGGCCAATTAGTCTACCGGCTACACTACCCTCCAGACTGGACATGACACTGTCCTTATAGCGGCAGGCAAATTACTACACAGACTGTGCTCGCTTCTTACGAGGATAAATTCAATTTATATCATCTTGGAATGTCAACCTACAACAAAACTTTCTTTCCATCCTTTTCTTTTGGGAATTTACTGTTACGAATGCGGTCAGAGAGCGTTACACCAAAGATTTTTTTTTGTTTTTTTCGTCCGCATTTTTTTCTGACCTACCCAACTTTAGCTTTCATCCTTTAAGATAAGCACAGAATTATGAAAAGTGAGTCTAGCACCTCTATATGTTAGCAAAATAGGAACAATAAGTTTTTTGACTAGCACTGATCATAAGGCTTACTAAAAAATAAGCCCACTTGATTAATTAATTTTGTAAGTAATAAATAAAAATTATGGAAGTAGTTACCAAACCGGAAATCGAAATTGACTTATCAAATACTAGCTGCTACCTGCGGCTTCGCCCGCGTTTTCACAGAAACCCGGTGTGCGATCGGGATTAAAAATAGCCTATATGTTAATCCAGGTCACAATCTATCTGTCTTCCAAATTTCAGACAAATCCGATCAGCCATTCGAGCGTGAAAGAGTAACAAACATCCATACATCCATACTTACAAACTTTCGCATTTATAATATTAATAGGATTGGCATCACAACAATTTAAATCTTCATAACCGAAGCTCAGTTGTTTTTGAAATAAGAAAAATTGTTCAGCTTCTTTTTTCAGTGTAGACACGTTCATTTTTATAATACTGTTGTTTTTAACCAAAGTGAGCACAAAAATGTGGTATTTAGAGTACCTTCGTTACAGCAAAATGCAACCTTAAAACCTCGTTAATTTTTTTTGTGATAGGTCAACGAATAAGCATACGCAAACCCTATGGTAAGAGACAACCGTGGCCTAAAAACACCGTAGATGTTACTGGTGCATCGCTATCCTGCAGCCGAAATGTAAGGTCTATTGTGCAAGTCTACCGGCTACCCTCAAGACCGGAACATGCTTGAATCATTATGACGGCATTATACTCCCTACCCAGGCAACTTGCTGCACAGCGCTTTACCACCAGTGCCCTTGTTGACTCGATAATCTAGATAAATTATTCAAAATGTTCCCAATAAGTTGTTTCATAACACTTAGTAAGAATAAAAATAAAACTCCAAGGAAACCGTACAACGTGTGCCATAAAGTTTAGTTTGTGAGCTTAATAAACTGTAAGAATTGGTTTGGACTGACTGAATAGATTGCGAATTTTATAGAAGTCATCTCGAAAAATGTTTCCAAAATCATAGCGTACAATAAAAGTTTTATTGGCTCGCTATTGTCTCAAGGGAGGGCATAGGTAAGAGGGGGTAGCGGAAACAGCACGCCTTCTAGCTACCCCTGTCCGCTGCCCACTGGAAAGTTGTGTCATTTTTGCGACGAACGTACTAGTGCAACCGGACATCTTCTTAGACTTCTCTACTAACTTTGATAACAAATGTCTCCAACTATATTTAATAAAAAAATTAAAACTATCAACTTTTCAGTTTCTGCACTTTATCATTAGCGATGCGGAAATGACATTTTGTAATATTTATTGTGTTGATTCAGGACTCCTTGGAACGATATCTTGACTGATATCTTACCAAGCAGCACGTATAACGAAAATGTGAGTTTATTTGACACTGGCACTGCGACTCAGCTGTAGAGATGCGACGACTCGTCTCAGTTGTTGCCACCGCCACACTTATTCTCAATGGTGACAGTTTAGTTATGTTCCAGTCTAAAAGTCATAATAAATGAAATTCCGTTACTTATAATAATTAATAGTAATTTTGTTTAATGAAAACTAATTACGAATTTCAGTTTTACAGTATCAATCGTAAATTACAACTTTCTAAACTTAACCAGTCAAGAGAAAAAAAATGGCAAAACAAACTTATTAACATTACCATATAAAAAATCCCTGAGTCATCGTATCACGCCTGAACGGATGGACCAATTTTGCTAGTATTCTTATGAAGTTATACTTCTTTAGATGCGTTATGAAAATATTATGATAGTGAAATTTTAACACATTCGCGCGAACGCGCCATTTTAACCGAACTCTTACCGTTACACTGGATTTTTTCATACCAATGGCAACGACGTTCATTGACGTTTTGACTATTTCGCATCTTAAATTTGGCGATTATGTGGCTGAAACTCCATTAATCGTTGACGTTTATAGACATTATGTTTCTAAATTCGATATTTTATAGCTTAGCAATTATAAAAAACGGTTTCACACCTCCCTGTTTTAGATAGACAGTTGACTTTGTGTCATATGACGAATTTAAATTATCTGTCATCTATATCTACTGACAAGCTGACTGAAGTATGGCAGCGGGAAACATCACTGACGTTATTAAACGTGTGCGTATAGATTTTCTCTAATATATAGTTCTACTACTCACCTACGAACTCGATAAAAAGAGACTTGTCATGGCGCTAGCGATTTGAAAATTTGATGCGTTGTGACATAAGAATACTCCTCAATGAAATTACTATGGGAATTGGGCGTTAATAAGCGTTCTTTGATATAGAAGAGTTTTAATACTGACGTCTTCAGAAGTTGTTCTTTATCGCATATGCGGAATTAATAGAAAATTAACAGTAGTTAACGTTGTTTGCACGAGCGTCTTAAGATGCGCGCACATCGGTAACACAAAAGTAACATCATGAAATTTCCTGCTTTAAAAACATGTTGCTACATAAACACACATGTTTTAGTTTCATACAAGCGCGATTTATATGTTTTTGTTTTAGATTTTTTGATTATTTTTAATAATGCCACAATCAAGTATGGCCACGTCGTGAATTGTTGAAGTGAAAACTTATTTAGCGACGTTGAGCACTTTTTTTGGAATGGGTACTGGGGGGAAAACTTCTAAACTCAGATCTTCTAAATACAGATCGTCAGATCGTAAGACGGCGAAGGGCGCATGCGTGAATAAGATGGCGCAGATCGCTTGCGCGAGATCTAAAATAAAACGTAGATTCATAGATAAAACGTAGTTTTTGTATTGCTTACATATTTCCAAACAGTATATGATTCGCAATGGATAACACCAGTACGAGTGTGTGTAAAACAATCGCATAAATTATTGCGGGTCGGCTCCTCGCGTTGATCTGCAGTATTAAATAATTGTACTGTAAAGTGTAAACTGTTTCTTGCTTGAATGCTTTGCAGTTTGTGGCATAAAATAGATATTAGTTTAGTAAAACTTCTTTTGATTTGTTTGCGACTTGTATCATAGTTTCTCAGTTAATCGAAATGACAGTACAGCATTGTGAAGAAGTTTAGCTGTTTTCGAAATAGTTCTAAGTTTAACAAAGTGAATTATTGTAGAAGGAAAATCGATATACACATATATATTCCATTGAATTGAATTATGTATAAGTTTGAAAAAAATATATTTCATCATATTTTATCTCATAAATAATACTATTTTAACTGACCGAGGTAAATTATGAAGTGGCCATAAGGTAGCGTACTGAAGTTTCATGGTTTAGCACAGAGTACATTTTATGGATTGTACGATTACAGTGCGAATCCAAAAATGACCGATTAAGCACAAGACTTTCATACTGATAATTAAAGCAATTCGTGCAAAATTATTACCTAACCATTCCAAAATATCAAAAATGCACAACGTTAATATTCAAGTTTTCACTTCTGCCGGCACTTCCGGAGTGTAATCCGTCTTTTTTTGTTGTGTTAGGTAGTCATTATCAGAAGATTCGTATAAAGTTTGTTTTAATTCAATATTCATAGTTAGGGAGCGTTCAAGTATTTCGTAACGTAACATTTGATGATTTTGACAACCTAGGGGAGGTTGTAACGGATCATTACGTTTTTCTGCCCCCCCCATCCCCCTCTCTAAACGTTACGTAACACTCAAGTGACTATTTTTACCCTAAATTCGCAAAAGGTTATATTATAATTTTTATCGTTTATGCGAGTTTTCGTCCGTTCTACAAAGATGATAATGGCTATCACCACCACCATCTAAAAAGATGATGATCACTGGCTTCACAGTGTTCGATTCTGTCATCATTAATGACGGTATTGACAAAAGTAATTCTAAATCATAAGCATAGGCGTTCGTTGTGGAAGATGTGTGTTTCGCGCTCTATAAAAATATATATCGGTCCGCTGTATAGCTTCTTCTTTACCGAAACTTTTAGGCTCCACATTGACGCCGGCGTATACGGACTACGGGACGTACGGCAAAGTGCTTCTGCATAAACACTAACCAATATTGACAACGAAAACAACATTACAACGTTTTAATATAATCTAGGGATTCCCCGTGAAATATAAACGAAAACGTTTGCCAACTGGCTACAACAAATTACAATATTCCTTCTAAATTTAAAATTGATCATGAAACCTAACACTATACTCGAACAAACAAAACAATGGTTACCAATTGACGGAAATATCTGTGAACTCACACAAAAAACCCTAGATCAACATAAACCTCATCATCTTCAAAAAGTTGGGCAATTTCAAGTTTTTAAAAAGCAATTTAATTTGGTAATCACATATTTCACAAAATTGGTATTCAGTTTACCTCCGCCGGCGTCTAATATAAAAAAAATGGTTTAACAAAAACTACAAACCACAGAGTCAAGCAACAAAGTAACAACAAAAGTCGACACGTTGTTACACAATATAACAATGGTAAGGAGGAAATGATTTTCCATTCCGCTTTTTCTAGAGTCCGCAAAATGCCGCGTTTTGTCAAAGTAACAAACACGTCCATTCCGACGTTTCACAGCTTTCATTTAGGGCAGGTGGCACCTCTCATTTTGTTGCCAAAGTATTGCTGACTTTGTTCTCTCGTAACTTTTGAAAAATTCATCGCTAAACTGGATTAACGGAAATTGTCAATATCCGAATGCATTTTACAATTCAATAGCTACATAACGTTCTTTTGAAATCATTTTGATGACAAAATATCGGCAACTTTTTCTTGACTTTTTATTAATCCATCGCTAAAATGTATTAACGGGTCTGTCGATATCTGATTGTATTTAGTGGTTCATTAAAAATCATTGTAACATTGCTTTGAAAACCTAACTGCACTTCATTAAGCAACAATTAAATTATTAATACACGTGATTATTATAATTAAAAAGTATCTTCATGCCCATATCCCCGAAAGCAGGCAGAAACACAACAAGAGCACCCACGATCAGCCAAAGACACTATTACACTATGGGAAACCACAGCGTGATCGCCAACTAGATATGCAATCCCGGGCGACGGTATTGTAAGTAGAAAATTTAAATTACATAATACCTATTTTTTATTCCTGATCCCGGGGATCGTGCCCGGGACCTCAAGAAGTCAAATCCGACGCTGAACCGCTAGAATACATAACCGCTAATAAATCCAAAAGTGAATAACAAGGACTTTCCCATGTCATACTGAATGATTATATTCCGTATTGTATATCATATAACAATCCCCCTATACATTTCAGCATGTAACAATACATTAAGTGGTGAATAACAATGTTTTTATATGCCTTATTAAATAACTTGTCGTATTGTAAACGATAACAGATCCTAAAATGTAACAAGAAAATAGGTGGTATTATACTTTTCCTATTTCCCGTTGAATAATTATCATCCCCATTGTATATCCCTGTTGTATAACGTCCTCCTATAGATCTTAACATGTAACAACACAATAGGATAGTTGGCTGTTAAAAATAATAGCGCCTCTAAAGCAGAGCGCGGTGGACATCGAGTGCAATTGTGAAGGTAAAGGTACCATTACGGGCCCACATTATTTTCAGTGCACCGGCGTGTGGCAAGAAATAAAGGAGACCGAACAAAAAAGGTTACTCTCTCAAAGTTCTTTATTTCAAGGGATTGTAGCGGTAGAGTGCGATTTAATTGCACGGTGGAAATTTAGCACTTTTAAATTTTATTTGTATTTGGTACAGTTTTATTTAATTTTTTGCAGTAAGTTCAAGCTCCGAGATTGGGTGGAAAAGGAACAAATAATAAAGTTAATTCGTGTACGAGGTGGGTCAAAGACAAAATTTTACTGTATTAAGTTTCATTTTGTATTTTTCTCTGTTTAAAGGATCGTCTGTTTCATCAAAATGCATGTTAAAAATTGAAATTGGTATGAAATGCTTATATTTAGAGAACTCACTGTCAACATATTTTTTTTGTTCAAACAGCTGACATGATTGAGTTGGGTCCTTAGATACATAAAGGGTCTGTCGTGGGTTATCGATTTTTTTTTTATTGTTTTTTAAATTAATTTCTTCTGCGATTAGTGAAACCCACCATCTACTCATTAATATTGAAAAAATCAAAGACGTACTTATATTGATATATTTTTATTTATTTCATTCAGAATCGAAGATATAATAGAAGTATTTCATCAATAAAATGATAGCAGAAATGTTAACTGTCATTAGTAAAAAAATAAAAATAATTAAATAAAAGTTGTTAAGCTCTCCCGCGAAGCCCCTGTGTTTTTTTATATATAAATTTATTAATTAAAATCATTTTCTTACTTTAGGGTTAGATTCAATTCGTGTTATCCATATCTCATTATTAAGGGATATGAATTGAAGTGAATGTAATTCAGTAGACCATAACTAGGTGAAATCACTTATGTAAATATATTATTTATTTTATGTTATTCATAATGAGAATAATTTATTCACGTTCCCTAGTAGAATTTGTGCCCATCGACAATAGAAAAAAACTAACACTTTATCGGAATTCTGGCCTCATTAGTCACACTGAGAAGATCCGGTGAAGGAAACTCCGCTGGCTTGAATTTCATGAAAATAATCACAGTAACTACAAAACTTAAAGAAAGACACAATCTTCTAATACAGGATTTGAACCTGCACCCTTTCGTCTCAAGCCGACAAATGATCTAACCTAGCTCAAATGCTACGGAGAATCCAAATCTTGTGGTGAATTTTTTTATTCTCTTTCTTTACCTTTACGCGGGTAGTTTTATCCTTTGGATATGTATACAGTTCTGAGTACTTACCAAATGAGTTTATCGTTGCAGATGAAATTCACATTTATAATGACCATAACTTTAGTTTTTCTCAAGGTTTTTTTAAGCATGTGCTCTGTGCTTGGGCTAAATTTCTGCAAATTTTAAAGAAAGGATAAAAATTAATATCCTCTCTGAGGGCGAAACTTTTTCTTTCTTTAAAATTTGTGGAAATTTAACCCAAACAAGTTAAGTTTAATAATTACATAATACATGCTTTTGATTATATTTATATGTGTAAATTTAATAGCTACATGTTGTAAGAAAATTCCTTTATATTATATAATATAATAATTACACTAGTACTTATACTTTGTAATGACGATTGTATTACATTTAAAATGCAACTGCGCCAAGTTATCAACAAAATAACAAAGACTATACGTCGTTGTCACGCAACCGACGGACTCTTGTAGAGCTGTTTTAACAAGCACCCGGAAAAGACCAAAATAGTGGCCGTCCAGTGACATATAGCATGGCACCTGCGGCTTTGTGGTGTGACACGATGCGACAAATTCCGCCCGGGCGGACTTGCGAGTTGCGGCTTCGTTAGCTTGGTTAGTTTCTACACAAAAGTAAGCTTTTGGAAGGAACTGTTCAAATATTTCAATGGAGATAAGAATTTCGAAACATTTGTTAGGTTAAAATCATTTTAAATATTTTTTGGTATTAGTGACTTTTGACATGATAATATCGATGATAGCCATTGTCTTGTTCCAGCGTTAAGAGCAGAGTATACAGTAAATTAATAGCCGCAGGTTGGCTATGCCCTTTATCACTTTTGGTGATTATAAATGCCTTGTATTTTAGGAATATATTTGCTTATTTTATTTTATTCAAATATTTTTACAGCACAAACTAAATAATTAAGAAAAAAACCTAAATCGCTATAATTTCTTGCGCTTCTTTCATAAGTTTTTTGTCATTTATTAAATAAGTTAGAACTGATAAGAGTTTACAAATTTTTTATAATAAAATATACTGTTTGGCGAACCACCGGCTTGAGCATTCAACGACAAGCCGGCATTTCAACAAACGAATAAAAGACAAAAACATCTAATACGACCAAAGATATTACTGGTGAGTTTCTATTTTAGGACCGACATCTTAGAGCACATGTCGGGTTGAGTCCACCGGCTACTTACCCCACAATGCAGGACACAATATTCTAAAACTGCATTAGAACTTCACAGATCATCAAAAACAGGTGCAAAATATTCAACACTTACAACATTGAAGTCACACTGTTACTCTATTACGGGTATTATTAACTTGTCAAATGAAAAATTGCTAGAGGGTAATACAGAACGAACTAATTACCACTACAAAATGGTAATAAATAACAAATGACGAAAGGTCCCATTATACTGACTATAAACAGAGGGTCATGTAGGGCTAGCATGCGTGGCATAGACCAGCCTTTCCCAAAGTGGGCGATAACGCCCCGTTTTGGGCGCTGGAAGCCTAGAGGGGGGCGGTATAAATCTTGAAAAAAATGTTTTTTTTTAAACTAGGGGCAACAAATATGTTATTGAGGTTATTGACAAGAAAAAAACGAGGGGGGGGGCGCTACAAAACAACTGATTTTCAAAGTGGGCGTTACATGAAATAAGTTTGGGAACCTCTGGCATAGACATTATTCTTTACGGATATAGAAAATTTTATTGACGTACCTACGTATGTATGTGTGTAAGTCATAATACGTCTATGCAATTAACAAAGTCAAAAAGAAAGAGAGGTCAGTATATCAGAGTGAGTCAGCAGTATTTAAAAATGACATTATGTCTTTGTTATGAGTATAAACTCCAATAGTATTATAGGTTCATGATTCTCATCAAGAAGCTAAATGCTTCTCGTTTACAATAAATTGTCTCAGATGACAATTTTTAGTCAAAAAATACACATATTGATATTGATACCTTTGACCGCCAAAAAAATTACTGCGTGACACTGACAGTACGATGAAGGCAAAAAAAAAAAAAAAAA
>NJDC01001801.1:228482-247530 GCA_002245475.1 Calephelis virginiensis | reverse complement strand
ATCCCGACCAACATTTTTTTTTGTTAGAAAATTGGAAAAATCCAATTTTCTTTTTGTTAGCCGACCCGGGATTCGAACCCGGGACCTGTTGCAGTCAAGTCCAACACCCAGACCGCTAGACCACAGAGGCGATATAGCAAAAGGCAAAAATAAAAATTATATAAAAGGCTTACGGACACACGCACATACGCACTATCTCTATTTCTACAGTCATAACGTCTGAGCTAACCACTACTGTGTGTGTGATTTACTCATTTCTAAAGCTTAAGACCTAGGTTATAGGTTGGTAACTGAATACTTCAGTCATTGGTGTCTCCAGTTGAAGTATTTTGAATTTCTGGCATCAATAATCTATAAAATTATTGCTTCCAATCCCATAAAAATGTCATGAACATTATAAACGCAAAACATTTACTTGAACAATTTAAAAACAGCATGAACTTATTGCGACAATTTTATTTAGAAACTTCTTATTGTTATTTAAAAAGATAGTTGGCATTGTCAAAAGAATCTTATTACCGAGTCACTTTGTTAAAATGTAAAAGCTTTAAAAATGGACTTATCAGGAACTTTGTTGCTGAAGGAATTTCAATTGCAATACTTGACCATGTTTCTTTTGAGCTGGAGTTTTGCGAATCTGCCGCGCACTGCACAGAATAACTTAAGTCCGGTGGAGCACTTATAAAAGAATGGGTCTTTAAGACTGAAACTATTGTTATAATGATGTGAAAATCTCAAATATCTCCTCATATTGATCCAGCTGCCCTGTATAGGACAGACATGTCTCTATAAATTTTAAAGCCTCAAGCCTACGAATGCCAAAACATAAAAAATTTCGCCACTGGAATTGACAACTTAAAGTTGTCAACTTGGACTTCCACATAAAGCATAACACATCGGCATCAGGACAGTGACGCACCTAAAACATCTGTGGTGGATATAGAGCACGGTTATCTCTTGCCTCTAAGAGATTCGTACACTTGTCCGCTTGCTTATCTCATAGAATACCGAGTGATAGTTTAATCTGTTTTTAGTTGATACAATAAAATGAGACTAAACATCACAAGAGACGTCCAGCTTAAAATAATTACAACTCTTTGTCTCCGGGTGTATTTTCAACGTCGCTATCTCTATGACTGGGACTTTAAGCTGATTTTCTAGATTACACAAGGGAAAGCTGATTTGATTAAGAATAATTATCTCAGGTTTTGTCGTCTACTCCATGATAGTGTATACTTTTTCTGTCGTTGTAACGTCAGTTCTTGCTATTGTTGTATTTTTCTGTAAATAAAACCTCGAGTGGACAGCGTTATGTTAATACTTTTGATGTATATACAATAAGCCGCGTATACTCCAAATATTCCAACCTCATAAAAAATATGTTTTCGATTCCATAAATCATATTTCAATAAAATAAAAGCCTTAAATGTAAATTGTAAAGAAAACGTTTTTTGTTTTATTTCTGTAAAGCAACCGGAATTTAGTAGTGGGTAAGTTTGAAAGGTGCTAGAGGTGGTGGAGGCGGCTTAGAGTGGCCGAGGCGTGCGAGCTATGTGTTGTTTCTGAGAAACTGTTTATTCAAACTGGCTATTTTATATATTGTACATTTTCATTCCTGTCCTTTAGAGGAATTACATTTTAGTTATAAATGCAAAATACTCAGTTTCACTTATCTTTTTTTTATTTATTCGTAATGAATGTAATATAAATAATTATAAGTAACAATTGCTAATTTGTATTAACAAGGTAGATCAAAACATATATTTTAGGTGATTGGAATTGGAAGTGACACATAGCAATCGATCGTCTGTCGATCGCTAATTGCTAGGTTTTACACAATAAAAGTCACATTGTCTTCAGGGCTCTAATATTGTAATTTTAAACTAATTTATCAACAAATTACGGTTCACTAGCACGTCTATTTACATTCTATATTTAAAATTTTGTATATATTACATGCAAAGCTGGCAGTTTCTAAAAAGGTTTTGTAATCATAGCTCTCTTTTGGAAGGGGGGTAGTTTGAACTTCTTTTCAAGTCCGACCGACCTACATAAACCAGGTCTTCACTGGGTTTTCATTTGGGCAATTCGACTGTTAATATTTGAAAGTTGCTGAATTATTTACTGCAATCCCATTTAGCAATCATCAAGCCTTAACGTATGAACCAATTTTGATAATTATTTTTTTGTTATATTGGTTATTGTCCAGAGAAGATTTTTATGAAGAAAAAACCGGGAAATTGCAATGAAAACTGGAAAAACAATGCTTTAATCCGTACAAACTGTTAGTAGCTAATAATGTATTTATTTCCTGTAACTTAAATATTAGGAAATCCGTGACATTTGTCTTTAAAACACAGTAATCAGATTTAATTCAACAAGTATTAATTAGACACTCAGGATGTACTCTCGATACCACAGTTAAGGCGGGGGCGGCCTAAAAACGTGCTGGGACAAAAGTATCGCGCAAGAGGCTAAGAGGGTAGCCGAGGTCACACCGCCCGCTAAGGGCTCTTCGCATTGTTCAACTGGCAACAATGCCTCCTCGAGAACCGCTCGAGAACTCTTGAATCCGATGCAAGCAATATTCCACTGACGGATTAGAGTATAACCTCGGGTAATTACACCATATTTAGGCTCATGATTAAAGTTTTGTAACAAATAACTATTTTATTATTTAGTTTTATAAGATGTTAAGTATTTTCATTTGCCTATGTAAGTTTCTGTGTTGCACACTGTTTATTTTTCATTTTTACGCATTGTCTTTATATTGGGTTTGTTGGTAGATTTTTATAAGCTCTTCTTTCTTTGTGCTTTAACGGTTTGTGGTGTAACGGTTCGGTGTTGGATTTGGCTTCGTGAGGTCTCGGGTTCGATTCCAAAAGAAAGTCTGTTTTCTTCATTTTTCTAATAAAAACATGTTTGTTGTTTCCAATTGTTGATAGGTTTGCCATAAATCACATTGTGGGATTAAGTATCAGCGGCTAGTTGTGAGTGCCCTAATTGTATCTCTGCTTACCTGTTTAGGGATACCGACGTTAAGACATTGTTTTTTTTTTCTGTATAAGTATTCACCTGAAGAAAAATCAGAGGAAATTCTTAATTCGAAGCGTACCTACAAGTAAATTTTTTTTTAAGTTGGACTGTGTAAAACTGTAGCAATTAAAGAATTAGAAAAAACAAGTACTGGTGCTTGTCTGCTTCGAAATTTTTATAAGCTAAATTGAAATTGAAGTTTGTTTTGTGCGGTTTTTCTGTGTTTAAATGGTTTTTAATAGTGTTATGTGTTTGTATGCAATAAATTTAAAATTACAATTATGTTATAATTGTAAGTTTTGCAGCAATTCACCCAGATGGGTAGGTACCACCGCTTTACTTATTCCTTCCGCCATAATGTCAGTGTATGCCGTTGACGTGATCCGGTTGGGAGGATAAGCTAGCCGATATACTCACTTTTGTTCTGGGCCTGAGAATCCGGCCTCAGGCTGACAATGCACCATTGCCATCTGTGGTATCTACAGGCGGCGTGAATTTCTTACCATCAGGAAATCCGTCTGCCTATTGCCTTCCAATATCATAAGAAAGCGCAACAAAACTGCAAAACATGCATTATATTGTCTAGATACAAAAAAAATATTATTTTTTTCGATTTCCTTAGGATTCTTAAATCAGCTATAGACTTGGTGGTAAGGGAACATCAAAAAAGATTTTTTTTAAATCGGTTCACAAATGACAGAATCAAAATCAAAAAAATCTTTATAACACATACTTGTGTGCGTCGCAATTTTTATAAACTACCACCGGCTACATTGAGGAGATCCGGTGAAAGACACTCAGGTTTCTTGTCTTTTCTCAATACTTATAGTAACATTACAAACTGTAAAATAAAAACCGTTTAATAATCTTATTTTAACTCAAATAAAAAGTATATAAAGTGACATCAACTATAACAAAATAAACATAGGATTGGAACATATAACCTCCCTTTTTTTAAAAAGTTAGTTAAAAAATATGGAGTAATTTTGAACAGAAACATAAATCTATGTAAAGCTTAAAATCATATTAAAATTCGATCCCTGAATAAAGGATATTCTCTCCAAAAATTTAGGAGGCACATGGCTTGATTACTTCAGAGGTATTTTATAGGAAAGCCGTCAGATTTGTTAGCTATCTTTTAACATTAAAATAAAAAGATACAAACACGTATCCTAGTAGAAAAAGACTTCAAGCTATAGGAGAAAGATAACGAAGATATTTGCTACAACGAAGATCGATCTTCGTTTCAAAAAATTCTCAACGTGTGTAAAATTTCAACTTAAATGTACGTTTTAAACGTTTTTACTTTGCCTTAAATTTACCAACGACCCCATCGTAATTCGAAGGGCTAGCTTACACGCCCAGCACTACCGAATAAACACTAGACGAGTTCAGTTCCCAACGAGGTTAGACATTTATATGCAAAACATTTAAGCACAGTGATGTAATGCTAGAAATCTTTTTTTTCGAGGACTAGGTGTTTATTAAATTTGTTCCAGTTTCTATTCGTTATAGACATACTATTCTCTTACCTACTTTGTAGTAAGATTCAATTTGTTTTATATGTCCAAGGATAAATAAATAAATATCCCTGGACAATTTACACAAATTGAACCTAACCCCAAAGTAAGCAAATTATATGCTTGTGTTATGGGTGTTAGTCAACGATACTAATACATAGAAATAGATACCAGAATAAATTTAATAAACAATATATATTATAGACATCTAAATGTACATCACATAAATGCCTGCCCATGTCGGGAATCGAACCCGAGCCTCGCGGTTGATCGGTGTAGTTAGGCATGTACGCTAGTCACTCGACCAACGAGGCGGTCAAAGGATAGTTTTTATTTCTCCTCTGGTCTAGCGGTCCGGCGTCAGACTTGACTTCTTAAGGTCCCGGGCTCAACACCCGGGTCGGGCAACAAAAAAAATTAGAAAAATGTATATTTTCAATTTTCTAATATAATTATTGTTGCCCAGGATTGGATATGCCGGATGGCGATAGGCTTGCCACCACCACCACCACCTATCACGTTGTGGGACTTAGTATCTTCGACTAGTGCCTCTGCCTTCCCCTTCGGCAATATGGGGGTTAAGATAGGTATTTACTTATAGTTTTTATTTAACAACACATACTATAGTACAGGGTAATACACAGCAATTAAAATATCCTAAGTTTGGGATATGATAAAATGATCGTCATTGCAATAAATTAGTCACCACACTACACCACAAATTCCTCTTTGGACGGCAAGAAAGCCTGTAATCAATTTACAAAACAGGATTAATTTCAAACTCCAGGTTGGCTACCAGCTATTTAGCAATACTTGAGGCCATATTTCCCTAAGTTCATAACTTCTCTAATAACTGTCATATGTAACTAAAATAATGTCATGTTGCCAAATATCGAGAAAACCGCCCGAAGGCATTAGCGAAAATGTTTATTACCTACTTATTAAAATGTCAAGTAAACTTAAATGTAAAGTTAAAAATAAAAAGCCATTTAATTAAATTCCCTATAGTATTTACGCGACAGCCGTAAGCATATTTTGTTAACTTAAAATTAGTACGTACTTCCCTAAATGAACTATAATTTAAGTCCATTAAGTAATATAACGAGGAAATATACACAGGCTAAGTTGTATGTAACGTCTGGAGCAAGATGTTTCGTGTGAAACGAGGACTCTTCAACTCGGTAGGGTAATCTGCGGTGGTGGCTCACCTACGCTGTTTCAACTATGACCAGGCGCTTAACCACTTAGCTAAGAATTCATATCATGAAGTTAACTAGTATTAGACTAGGTGCTTAGTTTTTACACGCTTGTTTAAACAGCTCCATTCAACGCTAATTGCCTGGTATTTACTAAAAATTAGCGGAAGTGGTAATAACTACTGACGTTTCTTTTTAACTGTTGCATTGTTTTATTCTAAATAAAGTACACAGGTGCAATTAGACTTTTTAGCTTTCTCCTAATTTTGAAAAATAATCATGGAAATTTTGTGACTTTTATAACGTCAATCTGCAAAATAGTAAATATCAGTATTATATGGGTACATAGAGGTGCTACAAGTACACTTGCAATCGTCAAAAGGATGGAAAGGAAGGAAATATGAAGAAAATAATTCAACAGAATTATCACTCAGATTTTCTGTATACAGAACGTGAAACTTTTATTTGTCTAAACTTTTGTGTAATAGTCGAACTTAATGTTATATGCGTTGTCTCCCAGCAAACCTTCAGGCTAAAAGAGATCAAATAAAACCCACTTAATTTACAAAAACATAGATATAATACATATTAATGTATGCATACCTAATGAACATACATAATATGATGTAAAGCGCACAGTTTTTTTTATATAGCTGTTACCCGCGGCTTCGTATAGACCGTTCTCCAAAGCGATAACACCGCCTTAATTAAGTAAGTGCACGCTTATATCCCCGAAGAGGTAAGCGGAGGCACCCCTGACTAGCCGAAGACACTATTGCCCGTTTTCACCAACTAACACCTAATGATTCCGCTTAACAGTAGCCACATTATTATCGTTGACGGCAGTTGAAGGCCGTCCTTTACGAAATTCGTCATGTAAAGAAACTCGACCTCTCTCAAATTCAGCAAACCATCGCCTCACGGAGCTCAAACAAGGTGCTTCTCTCCCAAAAGCGTTTTGAAGACGAGCGGCACAGTCTTACGGAGAAAGGGAACTTTTAAAATCATAAAAAATCATCGCTCTAAAATCTTTTCGACTTAATCCCATTTTCGTTGCGTACGTAAAACTTTGATGTGTGATAAAAAAAATTTACAAATTGTTTCCGCCAATTATTTTTTCTATAACTAAGAAGGTTGCAATGTATTAAAAATACTTGTGGTTGCCCATTGGTTGAAATTCGACCATAATAAATTTTAATATCTTGTTGATAAGACCGCCATCTTCATTTCTCAAGACCAACTACTAAACTTTATGAATGGTTAGTGCGCCATCTGTGATCTTTTATCGTTATCATCAATATATTTGTTTGTGTATGTAGTGTGGGTAATGTTTTATCTATTGATTTAATGTACTTTATAAGCATTATTATTGAAAAATATTAGCGTTCTGCACTTCTCCTACACATAAACTGTAAGTGTACCAAATTTTATGCTCCTGCGTCCGCGCAATTTTCTTAAAACGGGGGTCCAAAGTTTTGGCATCACGTATTAAAATACAAATACTCGTAACATTCGAAATTCAAAAAGTTCCGATTAGCTAGAAGTGCAAAACTTTTAGTGTGCCCCATGTATGTACTATGTTCTTGTATAGGTAGTTTTTTTAGTATTCTGGTTGTTTATCTGGCAAGTTAAGAACGGAGAAAACGCGTTGACAATCATTCAAGATTTCTGTAACAAAAAGTGATGTTCGCCATTCCACATTAGGCCGGATAAATTATTAGCCCACACTCTCTATTATAGTAGGGTTGTCTTTCTGCAGAAATAAAAAAAAACAATTTTACTACTTACTTACTTGATCGTCCAGCTATCATTGTCGTATAACTTGTAGCCATTTAAACTATAACACTATGAGTATCATAGTCATACCAATCCGGTGGTAGGTTTATAATATTATCGACGCGCTCATGTACCTCTTTTATGGTCTAGATCAGCCTTTCCCAAAGTGGGCGATAACGCCCCCTTGTGGGCGCTGGAAGCCTAGAGGGGGGCGGTATAAATCTTGAAAAAAATGTTTTTTTTTAAACTAGGCGCAACAAATATGTTATTGAGGTTATTGACAAGAAAAAAACGAGGGGGAGGGGCGCTACAAAACAACTGATTTTCAAAGTGGGCGTTACATGAAATAAGTTTGGGAACCTCTGGTCTAGATGAATAAAGTAATCCAAATCTGAATCTCAATCTTGTTGGAGCCAGTGCGTTTGCTGTATGCTCAGGATATCTGGCTTACAGTAATTAAATAAAAGCGGACTGTTATTATTTATGAATATAATAGATTTCATGACTGCATGAGGTCCCGGGTTCGAATCCCGGGTCGGCCAACTAAAAGAAAATTGGATTTTTCCGATTTTCTAATTAAAAAAAAATGTTGGTCGGGATTGGAAATGTGCCCGGTTGGCGCTAGGCTTGCCACCTATCACATTATGGGACTTAGTGTCTTCGGCTAGTCGTGGGTGCCTTGGTTGTACCTCTGCCTACCTCTTCGGGGATATGGGCGTGAAGATACTTTTTAATAGATTCCAAATAAATTTACAGAGGTTTGCCCGACAGTTATTGTTCGCATTATGCAAAGTAATGAAGTGAAGTCACTACAATATTGTGCTTATATAAATTTAAAAAAATACACTAGTAACACGCTCCAATTATTGGCACGTCTTTAGTGGCTTGACCAATCTGCCGTTAAGAAATGAGTACTCTTTTCTTGAAGGTTCGTAATTCGCATCCGTTTGGAAATACCGCAGACTATAACCGGTTACACAGAGGTGTTGCATGATGTAAAAATATCTTTGGAATAACACAGTAGAAAATCACCACGCACTTTTTATAGGGGAAATCAAACGGCATGGATATCGAAGCTTGACAACGATTTTTTACCAACTAAAACCTTACATCTTTTGGCTTTCACACATGTGACGGTCCCGCGACTTCCACAAAGGTAAGCGACTTAAAAATTGGCCTAACAGGACTAATGGTCCTTAATTTCCATTCAGCAATTTCCAATCTTCTCGCTCTTATCTTTGATATCTCATTACCAAGTCAAGTCTTTCGCCTCTCCATTTCAATAGGTACTAGACGAGCCTCGATTTCTTTGCAGCGTAATAACGATGACAGATATATTGCGTTAAGATTCCATGTAGTAGTCCTGGCTATATAATTAATGGACTTTATACGACACTTTATACGACAACTTGAAATCTGATTGCCATCATCCTATATGGCTCTCGCAGAAACATCATGTAACGGCATGTCAGGCAATCAGCTTGGGCTATAGACCGTACAATGCCTATGTTGAGACCGCCACGTATTTTGATCTAACCAAGCCAAGACAATCAATGACAGAACTCAAGTTTAATTTCCGACAGAGGCAGGTAATACGTATTTATACCATGAACATGGATGTCTTTATTTCTGGATTGTAGTATTCATTAAATTTATTTCTATATATTTGGGAGTTGCTATATATAAATCACTTTTATTTATGTGCAAACATACATATCATCACGCCAAGTCCCTTACGGTAGACAGAGAGTATCGAGTGCCAGACCTCACGACCAAATTTTTATTTATGTATTTCTACAAATTGGTACCATTGCTTTCTTATTTTGAATATGTGAATTGCTTGAGATTTAATTTAATTTTAGCTTAACATTTTATGTTTAGTCGAGCATGCTTTAAATAAATAATTTGTTAAATTAAATTAAATCTTAAGCAATTGACATATTATATTATACTATGGCAATGCATTTTTATACAGTACGGTGGCAACACTAATAAACACCCTGGTAAAGAGACTTGAACAGTGAGATGTATATAAATTGTTATTTTGGCTTATGTGAGTGTGTTTCACATTTACTTCAATTGATATTCAAAACCGTACATAACAAAAAAGCAAATAAGCATACAATCTATTTACACACAATTATAGTTTCCTCCTGTGACTATTTTTCGTATTAGTTTATTCTTTATATATGTATTGAAAATTACCTCTACCCATAGTGGTAGCTCTTTAAACATTTGAAAATCCTTTAATATAAGCGCATACTTATTCCTGAAATATTACACATCTGTGATATCGCTGGAATTGCGAATGTCCATGGACAAGCTCAGTACCTAGTGACGTAATGACGGCAGGAAAAGAAACACCATGGTAACACTCGAGAACAAAATATAAACAGGTACTCTGGTCAGCCATTGCAGTCGCCCCTTTTTATCAATTTATTCTAATAATCTACCTAAATTATTAGGTACATCGTATGCATTGAATGTATGTGTATAGATATAATTACCCTCTCGAGGTACGTAGGTACGTATCTCGAGAGGGTAGTTTGACATCGCTCAGTTATCGGCAAGAAAGTAATGTCGAAAGTTTCCGTAAAAGACTTTTTCGTAATTAAAGGATAATTAATGTGGAGGAAGCTAAACAGGGCTGCAAGTATATGACACTTGGCACTCGATACTTTTTACCTACTTCGCAAATGACTTGGCGTGAAGATATATATATGTACGTAATCACAACATGCTGTCGCTACCGCGCAATTGGGTGGTCCACATCCCAGTTTCATTATAATATTTCATTAAATACTAAATATTTAAATGTGTTAAATAAAATACATAAAACATCTACATTACAAGCGCAGATCTAGAAAAACCTGTAAGGTTCGATTCTCGATGCAAAACGATAAAGCGCTTGAAGATTCATCATAGCTCCCTGGAGGCCGATTCCTCTTCAAAGTTGTTGCCGACCTCCGGCTCCCGCCCTCGCTACGTTCTATCATATTTTTCAAAATGTTCCCTGACTTAGTTCGCGATTTCTTGAAGTTTTAACGTTGAATTGATTTCTTAGTATCAACGAGTACATGCTGTATTGTATATTAAAACATAGTTTTAGTTTATGTCTTTAATTTAAAAGTTTCGACGGGATGGAAGGAAAAGCGTATATACTTTTTCTTAACTATTAAATTTGTATACATATTAAGTAAAATTAAATATTTTTGGTGGCGTTTTGTATTCTTTAAAGCCTAAGTACAGAAGTCACGAAGAAATTAATGTCTTTTGTGTTTTCTTGATGCCTCCAAAACTTGATGACCGAAGGTCTTCCGCTTTACCTGAGATCCTGACATGGCGGACTATTTGTTCCAGCAGCGACTGTAAAATAAGAAATATTTCTGATTAATTAAAAAAAATTGAACTAAACCCAACGTAAGCAATTATTTATATTTGATATTTTCCATCGTCGGCGCTTGGTAAAACTTCTAAATATTTATATTTTTAAATGAAGAAACTCTTGTAATGTTTTACTATCACTTATAATTTATTATTTTATAAATAGCTTACCGGTTTCGCTTATGACAGCATCATCAGGGCTACAGGTTTACAATTACTTAGTTTCAATAAGTAAACTCATAAATAAAATACCGAAACAGCATACATACATACATGTCTTTACGCCAAGTCCCTTACAGTTTAGGAAGAAAGTTCTTCTACATTCATTACCCTTTTCATACAAACATGCCGTTCCGGAGACTTTTGACACCAACCTCGGATAACACCCGAGCGATTTGACCGTGGAATGTCAACCTAGGTCTCCACGTATACCAACCACATTCCATCCACATTCGCATTTTATTTCTGATTTTCAATGATTCGTTTGTCAATCTTTCCACATGACCAAACCAGTGGACCATACCCTTTCCCATTTTGACACCAACAATCCCACTTTTTCTTGGATCTCACTATTACAAATACGATCAGCGAGCTTTACCAGCACAGACTTCCCGTAGCGCTCTCATTTCAACTGCATTTATTTTACTCTCATGCTTTTTCTGACATACCCAACTCGCGGTCCCATACAATTTATTCAGTGAGTCTAGCACTTTGACTCAAAACCTCACTATGATTTCATTTTACCCAGCGCTCCATTCACACTATTTCCTAAACACACACTCCTTTCTACATCCGCGGTGTACCTTCCATCCCTGCTAAAAGCACAACCAAGATATACAATTTCATTCACTTGTTCCAGCACTACATCATCAAGTACAGCTCTTATAGAACATCTAGAGCTAGAAATACATACATTTCTTATAATGTTAATCACACATTTTTTGCCTCTGTCGGGAAACTCGAGTACAAGGTATATCTAAAAAACAACATTGACAAATGTAGATAAATCCCAAAAGTAGATTGGTCTTGTAGAACACAAAAATCATTACAGTAGTCACGTTGAAACTTTCGAGCGGCTGTACCGATTGGAATGATTTTCATGTCATTAAACTAAAAATATTTTGCCTGCAATATTTGACATAAGCCGTTTTTAATATTTGAAAATTGAAGTTTTTAATTGTCAACATTTTTAATCCTTATTTCGAGTTTCCCAATGTTGGTACGGATCTCTTGTCTAGAATAGACTATCTTTCTCCATACCTGGTTCAGGTGAGGAGAGGTTGATTAAGCCATTACCAACAAGGCCCCTGGTGTTAGCACTGCATAGCAAATAATGAGTGACAGACAATAATATCCGGGCAGCTGAACCGATTAAATTTGAGCTACGTTGATACTTATAAACAGGGGAGCCGTGTGTTGTCGTATCATATAAAGAAGACTATTGACATTTTTATTTTTGTAAAAACTACCGTGTTTTTACATAGACTAACCATGCATGCATCCCTCTAACTTTAGAATATACAACTCATGTATAATGAAAATACTCTAGACATTTCGTTATAAATTCTAATTAAAATTCAAACAAAAAAGCAACTCGATAATCTCCTATTCATTTGAGAGCTCAGACAAAAAAGTGCTAAAATGCAGCCGCTAATAAATAATGAAATACCCTTAGGATTTAACGGTATACAATCAGCAAAATGCAATGAATTTAGCCGATATCCAGTACAAAAAAGGTTGAAGCGCAAAATAGCTTGATTTTCAAACATCGAAACAACGCCATTTATAAAACTTTTATTTGCACTGTATCAAATATTGGCTACCATTTTATATTTTGCTGCTGCGTGTAAACATATATGTGTTTTATTAATTGAATTATTGTATGTTTGTGTAAGGATGTGACAAATCTACCCCCTTTTAGTGGAATTGTCTTATAATCCCGACTTTTTTTAGAGATTAGAAAGATTTTTTAATAGTAAGAAGCTTACGTAATTTATAAATAATAAAAGTGGTAGTGGTGTGTTGCTGTCACCAAAGCAGAACTGGGTTGCTAAGCTTCTTGGTTGAATAAGTTTAGCGGCTACCCTTCCCTCCAAATCAAAATCCGACTGTGACGGACAATGACGTTCATACATACATATCTTCACGCCAAATCCCTTACGGGGTAGGCAGATAATTTCGAGTGCCATACCTCACAATCCTGACAAACCTGTCTGGCTTCCTTCACATTCATTACCCTTTTCATACAAACACGCCGGTTTCGGAGACTCTTGACACCACACAAGTGATCTGATCGTTGAATGTCAACCCTGGTCTCCCCGGGTACCTACATCTATCCACATTCGCATTGTATATATCCTTTGTCAATCTTTCATCTGTCATTCTGCGGAACCAGCGGAGCGTCCCCTTTCACATTTTAACACTAACACTTTCTTTCAATTCCACTCTTTCTCAGATCTCACTGTTCAATGTGGTCAGCGAGCGTTACACCACAGATTTTCCGTAGCGCTCTCATTTCGACCGCATTTATCCTACTTTCTTGCTTTTTCTGACATACCCAACTCTCGCTTCCATACAATAACGTTAGGATAAGCACAGAAGCGAGTCTAGCTTTTTGACTCAAAACCTCTCTTTGAAATAGATTACCCAACGCTCCATTCACACTATTCCCTGCACAAACTCTCTTCTCTACATCCGCGTTGTACTTTCCATCCCTGCTAAAAGCACAACCAAGATATACAATTTCATTCACTTGCTCCAACACTACATAATCAACCAAAACTCTTACATCCATTCTGGCTACGTCTTTTTCAAACACCATTATTTTGGTTTTCATGGCATTCAAACGTAAGCCCCTTTCTTTACAATCTCCTTTAATAGCTCTCACCAGTGTTTGCAGCTCAGATGGTGTAGAGCCCAGAAGTAAAGCATCATCTGCATAAAGCAGGCAGTTCACCACTTGGTCACTCATACGCATTCCCAAATTCAATGATCTTAACCTTTGAAGACATTTGTCCAAATATAAGATAAACAAGCGTGCTGACAACACACAACCCTGCTTGACGCCAATATTAACATCAAACCAAGACGATATGTTGCCATCCACCCGCACGCATGCTTTACAGTCTAAATAAGCAGCACGCAGCAGGGGCCCGACTATCTCATAATCTGGTAAAACGTAGATGTCCCAAAAGTTCCTTACGTACCGCCCTATCAAACGCTTTTTCGGGATTCACAAAAAAGCCCTCTAACTCACAACCAGAGGCTTCTCTACAATGTTGCGGAGCGAAGACACTTGATCACTGACACGTACGTTCAATAGGCAAAACTAGGTAAGGCGGTGATAACAACCCACGCAATCCTTTAAACTCAACCAAGTCTTATTCACGGTGCTAATGAGAACCATACTGACGCTCGCCCCTTACGAGCTGCTCGATACGCAAGTAGTTAGAGCATCGAAGGAATGAGAACTATACTTGACATACAAGACCAAAGAAACATTTAAACCATAATTAATATTAACTGTTCGTATTACGATCAGAGCTAAGTGGCTATTTAACTTTGCAAGTTTGTAATATCCAGATCTCCAGCTGCAGTTTAAACATACAGGTGGTATAATCTTGTTTACCTTTGCCAATTATCTACTGAAGGATTAGCTCGTGAGTTGCTACCAAAAGGTCTTATATCACAAACTTGGATAATTAACTTAGACTCACGACCAAGTTATAGTTGCTGCTATGTTAGATAGATTTCCAGAATTTTCTAGATTAAAAGGTGTTTGTTCCCGTATTAAATATTAATGTTATTTAGCTCTTCCGTGAGAACCTATTGAAATGTAGGAATTCAAAGCAGCCTATTGTGTTTTTCCGGGTTTAATTTATTTAGGTTCAGAAATTGACGTGAATACATTATATAGAGAGTTTAAGACAGTACTTGTACGTCTAGCACGAACATTATCGACTTTATGTAGACTCTACTATTTCTCGATAACACTGGACAGAAGTTATTTGGACTTTACAACAAAAAATAATATCTTACGCCCACGTCCCCGAAGAAAGAGGCAGAGACACAACCAGGGCACCCACGACTAACCAAATACACTTCCACATTAACGTAGGTGGCTTGACAACAGAGGCGACTTTACAACAAAGTAGACTATAACGTGTTTAGAAAAAATCTAAGACAGGAAAAACAAAAGTCATAAATACATGTCAATTTGTTTCTTTTTATAAATCATCCATAAGATTAATAATAATATCTTCAATACATGTAAAAATAACTTACCGGTAAGAACTACTTAGGTCAAACTTAAACTTAAAGCTTGAATTAAGAGTTCTTGTAACACTTTAGGACTTTCTAGACAAAACCTGTCACCTTAACAGATTTTGTCAGTAGATGTGGAGTCGACAAAGACTTGTCATAATCTTGATATTGAACTTGGCTATAATTTCAAATTTATGTTTTAGAAAAGATAGACTACATCACATTAGTATCAGGCAAAATTAGCTAACATTGTAATATTAAGTATTACTTAAAACTCTCATTACATCTCGATCACATTATAATTGTAATTACTTTACGCCCACAACTTTAGCCCCGCAATACATTTTAATTGTTACGTTTTTAATCAAACGTAACTTGATTTTTAAGTTGGACTTCACTTTTGTAATATTGAAGACACAGTTAAAATTTGTTTATTTTTTTCTGCAATGTGACTTCTAGCCGACTCCAAACGAGAGGAAGTTCCCAATTCGTCTGCTACACGATTGCTCAAACGATAACGAGCAGATTTTATTGGATCTTTTTTAGGGTTCCGTAGCCAAAGGCCAGAAAACGGATCCCTTATAGATTCGTGATGTCTGTCTGTCACTTTTTTCCTAAACTATAAGAGCAAAGCTGTTGAAACTTGAATAGATGTATTCTGTAAAACGTAATAACATATTTACACAAAAATAGAAAAATAACTATAAATTTTGCGGGTTCCCCATACTAAGAGCTAAAACTCAATTTTTTTTTCATTAAACCCATGAGTGTGGTGTATATATGGATAAGTCTTCAAAAATTATATTTAGATGTCTACTACCACTTTTTTCTAAACTGAATAGTTAGCGTAAGAGACATTCCAAAGTGGGAAAACGAGTCCCCCTCTGTAACTTCTAAAATGAGAGGACGATAAAATTAAAAAATATGTACGATGTTTATTACCATGTCAACTTTTACAGGCAATTAATTTTAATGAATTCTAATCGCCTCTGTGGTCTAGCGGTCCGGGTGTTGGACTTGACTGCATGAGGTCCCGGGTTCGAATCCCGGGTTGGCCAACAAAAAGAAAATTCGATTTTTCCAATTTTCTAATTAAAAAATTTTGGTCGGGATTAGAATTGTGCCCGGTTGGTGATAGGCTTGCCACCTATCACATTGTGGGACTTAGTGTCTTCGGCTAGTCGTGGGTGCCTTGGTTGTACCTCTGCCTACCTCTTCGGGGATATGGGCGTGAAGATACTTTTTTTTTTTAATTCTAGTCAGAAGTTTTTTTTTTAAATTGCTACTGTAACACCAACACTTAAAATAGTTGTGCTTCACATTCAAGACATGGCGCTGTGTAATTTACAATCGCGCAACCGTTTAGTATAAGCCTTTTAACATAATGTTTTTGATATTATGAATCTCCGCAAAGTACATAAAGTACAAAAATGTACAGAAAAAACTTTTACATTATAGTTACTGTTACGGAACCATTCGTGGGTGAGTCCGAATCGCACTTGGCCTCTTTTTTTAAAGATAGGGCATGCTTCTGAAGTGGTCAATGAAGTCGTCTTTCGTCAAGATTTGTGAAAAAGATTTTTGTGTGATAGATACATTAACCGTCTTATTAATAAATATGGACTAAGGTACGAGTAACATTAAATTTATATTATAGTTTTTATTAAATTGTAATAAAGACTATGACAACATGTTGAACCTTAGAGTATTCCGTGTTCATTAATAAAACGATAAGTGTATAACAAAAACCCAGCCGTTGAATTATTAAAAAAAGAGAAATAAATAAATGACACAACTTTATTCATCTGCCTCTCTGCCGCGCAGCTCATAGGAGGCGAGCACTGGGTAAAATAGAGGTCAGCAAAACCACTGGTGGCAGAGTGCTGCGCAGCAACTTGCACGAGTAGGAATTCCACGGCTTTATCTATTCTAAAGTACTATAAATCTGGTCATTTTCTGGCCTGAAGGGCAGAGTAGCCGGTAGATTTACTTAATAGGCCTAACATCCCGACATAACAGCAACGGACCTGCAACATCTTTGGTATCTGTAGGCCATCGTTATCTCTTACCATCAGGAGAGCCATGTACTTATTCGCTGACCACACAAACAAAAAAAAACTCGAACACGTCTGTAACACCTGTACATACAGCAAGAAAGAGTCTCAGGCCATAAAAAGTTACCATTTCTTAAAATATGTGTAGATGACATTAAAGGCTTTAGCAAATTGTACAAGAAAAATGTAGGCCACCAGTAATAAAGTATAAGTCTAGTATGTAGCTCTCTTTGTATTGTCTTTGTAAGCAGTTCTTCTGGTAAAGGTGAAACTTGAAATAAGAGTAGAATAAAAATGACTAAGCACCTCGAAATTACTAACGTAAAATTTACTTTATTTTTCCTTTTATCCTAAAGCTTTCAATTGTTGACTGACAGTGAATATTATTTTTAATGGTTTCTGAAAATAAAATACGGATGTCCTGATGGCAAAAAATACATGCTACTATTAAACAAAAAGGACAATGTACCGTTGTCGACCTGAAGCTGAAATTTAAAGCCTACTATAGTCAAATAACACTAATCTTAAACGGCTGGTCTCTCCAAAATGGTGATGCCACAGACAGACACACAAACGCACACATCGTACTTACAACACCTCACTTTTTGATATGCTTTAGATAAACTGCACAGATTATGAAACACAATACCGCAACTTAAACTTTGATCCATCAGCCACCTCTCAGTTCTTTCATCAAGTCCTGGCCATCAGAAAATACGAACAGATCTAGTTAAGATGAACCTAACGAAGACTCGTTAGACAAACTCGTTGGGTTTTCAAATAGGCATTTCAGGGTTAGCGTTGAGTACTTGAGGTCTCCGTTTCAATTTCCGAGTCGGGAAACTCAAAATGTGTTTTCTTCAGTATTCTAATATAAACAACATTTATTCGGTTCGGCGATTGGCATTAGACATTAATTACCACCAAGTTTGAATATAATGATGGATTCTCACGAACGTTTGTTCTTCATTTTTGATTGCTTACATGACAAATAATGAAACCTATATTTACAATATTATTGCGCTTTATTTACCCTTGCAACCATAACGTGCTACAGCATGGCTCGGTACAGCTGGTAATGAATATATTATTCGAACAGGAATCTATCTAAAATGTGTGTTCATCTCACGAACGTAATTATGCTCGTAGAGTTGGGAATCTGCATTTGATATGACATATAAGACAGATCCCCGCGGAGCCATCGTTCGTTTAGGTATTTTACTTGTCTGATTATTACATAAAATATTAACCGCCAAGTGAATTATAGTTGCAACTCGAGAATTTCATATTTAATGTGCAGTTTATTGTTGAGGAATACTCATTGGGTTTCCTTATTTTTAAATGAATTCTTCAGCCACATTAAACGATTCTTAGGACGGTTCTCATTTTGGTTGACATTGCAAAATATATTTTAATGAATGCTTTTTATTGTAATATTTATATCACATTTTTTTATGATATTGGAAGGCAAACAACCAGACGGATTTTCTGATGTTAAGAAATTTACTTCGCCTAAACACACCAAAGGTGGTAATGAAGCGTTGCCAAGCTTAGGCTTAGGGATGTTAGGCCTCAAGCAAAAGTAAGTTTATCGGCTGCCTTACACTCTAAACCGGAACACGTCAACAGCAAGCGCTAACGTTATGGCGGCAGGAATAGAAAAGGCGGTGGTACCAATCCAGGCAAGTCGCTGCAAAACTATGATAAGACTATGCTCGCTTTTACGAGCAGCCTGGCACAAGAAGACAGATGGTCTTCTTGGATGGTATTCTGCAAAGGAGCCTAGAACAACACGGGGCAAAATATACCTAAGCGGATA
>NJDC01001801.1:186074-201748 GCA_002245475.1 Calephelis virginiensis | reverse complement strand
AAACTTTATATGATCTAAGCTGCCTTAAATGGCAGAAATTTAATGTAACCTCAAAATAAACAAACTCTATGCATGTGCTATCAGTGTAAACGGCGTTAATACCAGATATCATTTTTTTATAAACTAGACCTAGGCCGAGAAATACAAACATCCAGAAGTTGATTATACAAATGTCTGCCCCATCGGAAACAGAAGCCGAGCCTCACAGGTGGTTGGTGGCGATAGGGGTTCACGCAAACATCTTGACCAATAAAGCGGTCAGTAAAATATTATAGAGCTTGCCGGTGTTGTTGTTTTTCCCTCTTGCAGCATGTTTATAACGAACGCCCGTATGTCACTAACTACAGAACTATGCCTAGAGATGGAAGTAGTTGTGAGACGATAAAATACCACCGCCTTATAATAACGCCAGTGTACCGATTCTAAAGGCAGGGTAGCCGGAAAATTATAAAAAAAGTATCTTCTCGCCATCGAAGAGTTAGGCGGAGGCACCCACGACTAGCCGAAAGCACTAAGTCCCACAATGTGATAGGTGGCAAGCCTATCGCCCACCGGGCACATGCCTATCTCGAGCAACTTTTTTTATTACAAAATTGGAAAACCCCAATTTCATTTTTGTTACCCGACGCGAGATTCAAACCCGGGACTTCATGCAGTCAAGTCCAACAACTGAACCGATAGACCACAGAGGCGATGTAATTTATAATTTATTTATTATTACTATATAAATACCTAATTTTAATATATATTCACGCAAAGTCCCTTTCGGGTAGGCAGAGAGTATCAGTGCCAAGCTTCTCGATTCTGGTAGACCTAGATTATAAATTATGAGTTATGAGCAATAACATTCTAACTTGAGGTTAGCAAAGCACCGACAATACGTTGATCTCTATGTAACGTGTACTTCTTACCACGAGGACAACCTTTTACTTTGTTTGATTCATCATATACACAAAAAAAACCTTCAAACTAAAATAGTGCAACGGCAGGTGGTGCAACGCATTTGGTTATATTAAATCTGTAGGCCTCTGGACCGATGCATTAGGCCAACGTGTTTCAGCCTCGCGATGAAACTTCGTAACTCTCGTCGAAAAAACAGGAGTTACAGATTTGAAGTGTTGTGTGTAAAAGTAGTAGTATCTTAACGCCCATATACCCGAAGACTAAGTAGATTTACAACCACGATTTACCTACGATTAGGTAACACCAAATTCCAGAATGTGACAGGTGGCAGGCTTTTCCCTACCGGGCACATGTCCAATCCCCGGCAACGTTATTTTTCTCTTTTTGTTGCCCGATTTAAACCCGGGACCTCAAGAAGTCAAGTCCAACAACGAACCGCTAGACCTCCGAGGCGATATCTATGTATTTATGTAAGGATGGATCAATTTCAATGCGGATTTTTTGTTTGAAAGCTGACGTGATCGAGATGGTTCTTAGCTACATACAAAGGTTTTCTGGGGCTTTTTGATTTTTTTTTTTAATTTCGCTTTATATCATCTGCATCAGCATGTCAACCACGAAGTGTGTGATAAATATGTAATTAGTATATGTTTATAAGATATCATGAGTGCCTTACTGCCTAAAGGAGGAACTATGAAACGATTTTCATACAATGAACAAAGTGATATAAACGGCAGGTTATAACGGTACGGATGGTAGAGGCGTATGCATTTGTTGCTAGGGTACACTCCTAACTCCACCGGTGAACCGCGAAGCCCAACTTTGATTTCCGATGGGGGCGAGCATTTGTGAGATGAACATTTAAATGTTTGCATTTCCGGGTCTGGGTAGTTATTAAATTTATCCTGCTATCTATTCAAGTATTTCTATTTGAATTTGCTTACTTTGAGCTTAGATTCTGTTCGGTAATGTGTCCAAAAATATTTATTGACAACAGATCTTTGCGTCACAAATACCTATTATATGGTCCATGTGAAATAAACTATCATATTCTATTTCATTCGCCTAATAGCAGCTCAGCGAGGCGAACCTAGACTCCGTGGACATGACTAGGTGGTAGAATTCGGCAACAGCTATATCGGATTTCAGAAGTGCAGCAAGAATAGTAATATTTACCGGCGTCATCATAGTGCTTGCCATTGTCGTTGTCCAATGTAAAACATATCGGTGCCTCTAGGCGGCGTATATTTCTTGATATTAGGAAACTTTTGCTTGAGCCACTCGTTACCACAAAGACGTTAGTTAGGTAGACATTCAGAAACATTTCTAAATAATAAACTGTCACAAAGGGCCTGATTCCCTATCTCTTTAGTGACGATCACTGGCTAAAGTGGACATCAAATAGCTGTCAAATGACGTGTTTTATATTTGCTATCTCCTGTGACCAACAGAAATATAATAGAGACATCATCACTAAAAACATACTGAATAGCCTGGAATAGCCCCACAGCGTAGTAAATCGTATAGTCACGTCATAATTGTTATTATATATTGCGCTGAGTGCTATATGATGAGCCTTGTACTTATCGTTTAAAGTTTCAATTTGGATTGACATGCGTGAATTTTTAAGCTAATCGGATCTAATAGCTCAGCACAATATGAGACTCTGCTTAGTCACCTTAAGATTCAAGTTTGCTTGCGTGTTATACATTAGTGCGTCTTCTGTACGTAGTACTATAACGTACTCTGTGGCCACAGTCAAGATTGAAGTTATAAATGGAACTTATGTTTAGGATTTTGTGTTAAATAAAACAACCAAATTTCATGTATAATTTATTTAAGGTAAAATAAATTAGCGATCATATTTTATGGAATGTATTGTATCTGAGATTGCATAATATTGCTAATTACAAATTTGTTATTTGACAGTTGTTACAACACAATAATTATGAAGTGTTGCCACTCATAGGTTAACAATAACAATTTCATAATACATTTGGCGCATTTAAAGAAATTGTACTCTTTTTAACTCCAACAACCATTCTGTCAAGTCACACGTCAATTCTGATGTCACAGATAGCAAATGTCACAGGATATGTAATTTTCGGTCGAATTTAAATATATCAAATGCATTTTTTGGCAAAACGAAATTGTAAGGGGTACTCGTACGTTTCTGGGTTCAATATTTATCTCCTAGTTAACTTCGACGTAGAGTTAAATCACTCTTAAGTATACTGTACACTTTAACGTGCAAACGGACAAGAGATAGACACAAAATAAACATTGTATATATACTTTTTCCGACAACTGCCAAATAAAAAATATAACTTTATTATCTTTAAATTTATATTTATTATGAAGTGTGTAATACAAAATAACTACCAACTACCCCTGATTTCACTGCTCTGTAATAAATAATCTCTCCTATTAATAGAATTATAAATTTTTACATAATGTTTTTATATAATTTCCTTTTTTTATTTACATTACAAACATATATACTTTGTAAATATAATTTAACATTACGTCACAATTACACTTCCATTCAAAATATTCCTGTGAAACAATAAAATACACAGTCGAACTTACGCCTAGTAATATAAATAAAACATCCAATATGCGGTTGTGGAAACTAAATCACATTCGGATGCAACTTTAATTTACTATCAAAATAAGCTTGATTGTTACGAGCCAAAACTGAACCTAAAAACACAATTCACAAATAAATTTTTGTAACGAATGACGTGAATGTTTGATAGGGTATAGATGGAGTGGAACTACCGCTGCTATATATGATTCAACGTCCATTTGCAAACCATACAGACAGATATAAATATTTTAATACTATCATTATCAAGGAGATTTGTTATCAATAAACTTAACTGTAGATACGATAATAAAAATAAGAGATTGTATAGAGCTTCAAAACCGTATTCGAAACTATCCTATATCCGAAATACTATCCAGACCCATTACGAATCTCAATTTAATTTATATAATGGAATTAGAAGCAGGCGGATTTTATGATAATGAGAAACGAAAGTTATCTAGATATCAATGTTGACAATGATATGTTGCCAACCTAAAGATGCTAACCTTCTTGCTTCATTAGTTAACACCGACATTATGGCCACTATGGGCTGCAGTACCAAACCTTAATTTTACCACCTAGTTTAAAAATAGAATTCCTTGATTTCAAGTACTAATTCCATTCAATATGAATCATTTTAAATCAGGTTGAATAAAAAAGAAGAGAAACAGAGTTTAAGAATTGATTTCTAATAGAAATAAAGTAAAATTTATGTAAGTATCTATATTTTATATAAAGTTTAAATTTTATTCGAAACTAACGGCTCAATACTAACTACTGCTAAATATTGACTTCTTATCAAAATTGTTTGAAAATAATATAAAAATGGGTAGTCAAGAATATTTGTACATGTATTGCAGTCAGTTTAAATTATAATCATAAAATAATTTTCGTATTATACAGTTTGATTTTTAGTAGCAGCACGGTGTTTACTCAAATCGGTTTATTTAGAAGTGTGGTCACGGATTATCAAAATTTATTTAGGAATTGTTATTATATAAAAAAATATATTATTTTATCTATCTTTGGGCAAAAATTTACAGACCCAATACACACATAATTAAACATAAAAATCTTGAAATATAGATGAATGATTAATCTCATTTATTTATTCATAAAATTATGTCGATTAGAATCAAAAATGGAAATAATGAAACAGAGAAGGATTTTGACCTAAAAGTTCAACCACCAGTTTGAACCAGTTCAAAATATTTTTTTATATCTGAATCATCAACTTAACTAAATAATGCGAATTTGCTTTTGACATTGACATAAATTAATAAATAACAACACGAACGCAACGACAAACAATCATGATGATTGTTTGTCGTTGTAACCATTTTTATGGTTATTTTGAAAGTGAAGTAATAGTAACAGCCTCACAAAGGCAAATATGAAGTTTAAAATATAAAATAATATTGAATTATAACCTTGTTGGTTGCAGGTTTTGATTCCCAACAGAGACACAAATAGAGGTCTATAGTTCTCACAATGAAAGTATAGTGAAAAATCATGAAATTCGCTGGTATTCGGACTTTCAAAGAATATTTTGTATTAGCATTATAATCAACAATATACACAAGCATATAATTTTCTTACTTTTAGGCATACATTTTATAAAAATAGTAAAAAAACGCACAAGTTACTTTAGACGGGTACAATTCCCCTTTAACTCTAAACGACCAAGTATTCGAAGGTACTTGCTGCAATAGTCATTTATCATACGTTTAGTGATTTCTTAGAGGGTGAGACTCTCGGCGAGTGCGAGTACAGTTTCTTGAACATGTTCTGTATGTTGTTGTTTGGGAAAAGTTTACATAGTATTACTGCAACAAAGAAACATTTATTTAATTTTTATTTCATACCAGCAGTCGCGATTGGCATATATTGTCTGCGTGTTATAGTAACGATTTTCATTCCCTACTGTAAAAAACAGGTTATGTTTGAACTGTTATTTTCAACTATAAGAATATAATTTTATAACCTGTTCAGCGGTTTAGCTGCAAAAGAGCAATAGATAGACAGACTTTAGCATTTATAATTATAAATGATTAATAAAGTATGGATTTTCCATAATTAATTTTCACATTATTTTTCAATAATTAAAGCGCAGATGAACTTTAAAATCCAACTTATATATCTATTTGAAAATCATTTAGGTACTCAAAAATTATGTAATTTTCTCGATTTCCGTGGGATTCTGTCATCAGATACAGACTTGGTGGCGATGGGGTCAACTCAAAAGTATGCTTTTTCAAACAAATATATATATAAAATCTGGACGGCCTTGAATATAAGAAGGAGTCCCCGAAATAGAATACAACATACCTTCCAAGAAGACCAGCAGCAGCCGGCGGTTGATCTCCTGGCCCTGGAAGAGGTCGAACGCCGTCACCAGCCCGCGCCGGACCGCCTCCGCGCCCACGATGTGCTTCAGTTCGTCTGCACACACCACACAACACACACAACACACACATTACACAATGGGCTTTCAAAATCCCACATTTATTACAACTAGTGGTCGAATTCGACCATAATTTTTGTAAGAACGCCAGCTTCATTTATTAAGGCCAACTACTTTGTTTTCAAACATTACGAATATCGTTTGTGCGCCATCTGTGATTTTTATCGTTATCAATATTTTTGTTTGTGTGTAAAAAATATCGTAATATGCGTTATGTTTTATGTATTGATTTAATGCACCTTATAGGCATTCTTTTTTAAAAACGTTAATGTTCTGTACTTCCACTCTACATAAAATATAAGTGTGCGAAGTTATCAGTATGAAAGTCATTTATGTGGTAGAATACATTATTCATTTATTGCGCTATCGTATACAAACATGACAACACGAACATTCGCGCAAGCGCCTTGCATAGTCTTACGAATTTTCAATCAGGTCACGTGTCCTGACGCGAGTTTACCAAGTTTTTACCCAAAGATATTTTCACTTTGAAAAAAATACAAATTTTTATGTACAACTCAAATACAATTAGTCGGATTATAATCAAATTTCAGAATTCAATCAAACACAGATACACACACACACATACAAGCACACACCTAGCACAAAAAACATCTCTTTTGGAAGACTGTTGAAAGAACACAGTGAAAAATCATGAATCCTATGTTAAGAAACCCTTATCCTCACCCGGAGCAGCCGAGAGCAAGGCCACTTTAGCTGCCACCCTTGTCCGGGCCTTCGTGGCTGAGTCCCGCACTCCTGCGGCCCCACTGTTTCTGTTCATCAGCCATTGCCTACAACATACCAAAGTAGATATTATACAAGTTGATGATTGTATAATTAATTAACACTTGTACTCGTCCACAATTTTAATTTATTAAACAATCAACCGGTTCAATTTTTACATGATCAGGCTTTGGCGCCTTTTTATCGCTTCTGTGGTCTAACGGTCCAGCGTTGGACTTGAATTCATGAGATCTCGGGTTCGATTCTGTAAGACAACAAAAAGTTAATGTGTTTGTTTTTTCAGATTGTCTAATTAAAACTATTGGAATTGGACATGTGCCCGATTGGCAATAGTTTTTATTCATTATATTGATAAACTTAGTGTCTTCTTCGGCTAGTCGTGGGTTTCCGGTTTGTGCCTCGGCATACCTCTTTGAAGATACGGGCGTAAAGATACATGCTTACACAAAGTTTTATAAATATAAATAAATACTTGTAATTTTTGATAAAAGTCTAGTCTTTTCTCAGGCTAGGCTAGACTCAATACACTGAATTTTCTCCGGTACACTGCGTCACTTTTTTTACATGGCATAAAAATCTTTCGCTTTCATAAAAGTTAAGATTTGTATAATAAAATGTTGCACTCACTTAAATGTTTTTAAATATTGAACGAAATTATGAGATGAAGTTAACGACGAAACAAATTCCAGTACTTTTCTGAAAATGAAAAAATATACATTTAAAAAAGAAAAAGAAGAACTGTACCAGCCAGCCCTCTGCATAACGATGACATCATCGACAAAATATAATCAAAAATTTTAATGCCTTAATTAAGTCCTCAAAATAGCTCAAGTGGCAGGAATCTTCAACGAGATAAAAAAGGTTACCGATTTCTTTTCCTGTCTGGTGAAGTTATTTTTCATAAGTTATAATTGGTAAGATAGCTGCTAGACTCAACATCCGACTCAACAGTCTCAGTCTGACACCATTAACATCATTGGTGTGTTGAGTTGATGATAGCGACTTTGTACATAATTATTTGCTTTCTTATTGACGGTATAATAATAATAATATATTAGAAGGTAATTAAGAAAAATATTATTAAAAAACAAGCTTTAATTGAATTTTTTAATGAAAGCCCTATCGATACTCACATAGAGTGGATTTTATAAAATTATATAATCCACAATTTTATTAGGGCGGTCATTTTAGATGGATAACAATAGGTACTGATTACGTATGATTGCATTGTCATTGAAACCAAAAGATATTCTAAATTTTATCTCAATTGTTTGAGGTGAACTGGCTCAAAATTTAAAGATTTTTCCTAAACTAAGTTATATTCCCCGTGCTGGTCCGGGCTCCTTTGCAGAATAGACCATATGCCTTCCTGTGCCAGGTCGCTCGTAAAAGGTGAGCATAGGCTTACCGCCACAGCTTACCGTCACTAGCACCGTGACATCTGAGTAAGTGGTAGAGTCTCGCAGCGACTTGCCTGAATTGGTACCACCGTCTTACCTATTCCTGCCGCCATAATGTCAGCGCTTGCCGTTGACGTGTTCAGGTTCGGAGGATAAGGTGGCCGGTAAACTTACTTTTGCTCGAAGCCTAACATCTCGGCCTAAGGTTGGCAGCGCACCATTCCTACCTTTGGTGTCTCTAGGCGACGTGAATTACTTACCATCAGAAAATCCGTTTGCTTGTTTGCCTTCCAATATCATAATTTTTTTTTATTATTTTTCATTTTTACGAGTCGGCTGGAACAAAATCAGTTATTAAGAAAGAAGGCAGGAAGAAGTATTTATTGGCTGTGGCCTGTGGCTTACGCTCTATCAGTTAGTCGACATCTCTGACAGTCCATCGCAATTAGAAACAAAAAACAATCTGCGTGGAAAATAATGGCGAAATATAGGTAGTACCTAGTTTCTCTTATTCTGTAACTTAATTCAGTTTTGTTACTTTGTAGTTTGTGGCAAAGTTTGATTGTTATCTGCATAATTGTTGATACATTTATGAATTTTCTTTAAATATTATCGTATAGAAGCGAGCAACCCCCGTTCGGCCACGCGCATATCTTGGACGTGGCACGGCGGTTATGGTCAAACTATAGGGACAAGGTCACCTATTGTTCCTTTATTTACTTTTAAGTTTATTATGTGTCATTATTTTTTGTATACAATAAACAATTCATAATAAGGAGTGAAATTCATTCTCGGGCTATAAAGTATTTCTTTCCCCTTCCCAATGTATAACAGTATCGTGTACGTACCTGTTGACCCTGTCGGCTATGATGGTCTTGAGCGGAGCCAAGAGCCGCCTCCTCAGCCAGAGTCCTCGAATCCCGAGCACCTCCTCCAGGAACTTCAGCGGGACGCTCTCGTCGCCTTCCTACATTATTTATACTAGTACTCATTTAAAAAAAACGATACGCTGGGTTTAATGTCTAATACTACCTATTCTAATCGTACAGAACCATACTTTTTTGTGTCATTTATTAAATTCTCAAGTAAAGTTAATTATTAATATTGATATAACTATAGATTTTAATATTTACTGTATGATAGATTTGTTTAATATGTAAAATGTAACTTACATCTTGCAAGCTTGTGGAACTTGAAGAACCATCAAAAGGATTTTCTCCTTTGCCTTGAAAAACTTTAGAAATGCCTGTAAATAAAAATTAAATAACTTTTTCACATTGATAAATCATATTAATTAAATATATAAACAAAAACAACAATAAACTAGTAGTTCACCCCGTACTGAGGCCCGGGGTGAACCCCCCAAGAAGCCAACAGTTCCTTTTATGGTTCCAACATTGCAACATTCACTATTTATGTTAATACTTTGCCGCAAAACCAATCGTGTTAGTGACGTGAGAGTAGAAAATACACAACTTTCTTTTGCTTTTGCGGATTCAGTTTCTCTTTTGACTGAAAAACCTGCTACGATCGGACTCTATTTCTTTTTCTTATTACTCGAAAACTATGTACAACAGGAAAAAAACAGATTTGAAATAAAATGTGTCCAACTTTTTTTAACTAACATAACTCTAACAAAAATTTATTAGGATCGAACTACCATACAACCGCAACCCCATCTGAACACAGAGACAACCCCTCACACACAACGCCAAACTCGCTCGGTCAATAAATATATTAGAAAGTAAACTACCGTCCATCACACCGTCCACGGTGTTCACAAATTGATCCGGCATACTCTTCAACGTCTTCATGCCAGCTTTGATAGAGTTCAAGAGCAGGGCGTCAATCTGAAAAAAAATTTAAAGCGGTTACAAAATTTATTTAGTTTCAGTGCGAGTTTTGTAAAAACTACTCGTGCCAGACAAGCCTGCCTGCCATTGTCGTCTTCCATGCTGGGGATTAGATTAGATACCAAATGTAGAATTAAATCTCGGACGTAAGGTAAGGACTCAAGTAACTTCTATACGCAATAAAAGACCAAAAAACTTCGTGTCATGTGTAAATAAATGATTTTTTATTTGGAGTAGAGAGTAAAGTCATTTAGCTTTTTTTAATGTTCCTAATTAAAAACATGTCCACTTATTGTATTACGGTATTTACAGATATATTAGATATTTTCCATCGTCGGCGCTTGTTAAAACTTGGTATTTACAGATATTTATTAAATCTGCCAATTGACGAGAAAAACCATGTCCCGCTGAAAAAAGTTTTCGTGTTATTTATACTTAATAATGTACGTGTGGATTTCTGAGACTACTTACAGTGCTACCATGTTTCTCTATCTTGTTTTCAGCGCTGAGGAACCCCCCCAAGTACTGTGGGGACATGAGCGCCATGTACCGCGCGTCTTGGGCGATGTCCGTCAACGTCTTTAAGTAATGGTTGAGCATTTTCTTCCTATCTTCCAAAACTGTCCTCGACGTGTTCTGGAAAGCTCTCTTCGCTGGGAACGGCAGTTGAGATAGCTCTGGCCACTATATGAAAACATGAGTGATGACAACATTTTTAACGGAGTTCGAAAAAAGGAGGAGATTATACGTTCGACTCATTTTTTTACGTATGTTAATCAATTTCTCCGTCGTTTCTGAAAATTATTTTTTATTTCAAAGTGAGTACAGTACAGAGAAATCGACGAAAATATTTTTTTTTGAGTGGGTACTTTGACGACACGTCGTCATTGAAATTGAACTCGGTTTTTTGCAGTTTTAGTGCCCGTCAATTATTGAAAATATAATACATTTTAGTGTCAAAACAAATTTAAATTCTATTGTGTTTTTTACATTTTACATTAAAACAAATTTAAATTTAGAAGCGACGGGTTGAATTCTTGCGAGTTTCGGACAATACATAAAATAGATGTAAAACAAGCCTTTATTTTGCTAATTCCTTTAGCAAAACCAATAGTATTTCCTATTCCTTTTGATAGTAGTATCTGCTCGACCTTCGTGGAGTTCAGTCGAATTCGTACGTTGAGTTTTTAGTAGTGTGTGTATTGTTGGTGCTAATAAAACAGTTTGATCGTGTGTGTTGTGTGGAGCTGGATATATTTGGGGATTTTGGCTTCAGGTAAGTCCAATTCATTCATAGCGCACTATTTTGTCTGTTTTATCACGCCATAACACGTATACATTTTTTTGGCAGGAAATTGCAAATTAAATAAGTTTATTTGGATTTAAGTATGGATTTCCGCAAAAGTAACGCCTTCTTCTATCAAATAAAGGCTTATTTTACATCAGTTATAATGGATTTCCGCAAAGTAGCTCCTGATTCAATGAAATATATGAAATAGAAAATAACGCTTAGATTTATTACAGAGTGAAATACATATTATTTTAATCAAGTTTTATGTATGACTGGAAGGAAAACAAGCAGACGGATGTCCTGATGGGAAGAAATAGATGCTGCTTATAGACATCAAAGGTGACAGTGGTTCATTGTTAACGTGAAGCTCGACTACCTGACTGGACCACGACTGGATAGCGAGTACTGGTTCTATGACCACACGAATAGGTGAAACAAGTAAAGCGATTATAACAAGCCAAAAGATTTTGCAGAAGTCTACTACCTACTAGTATAGGACTAGTTGAATGAAGTTAAACGAAAAGGGTACATCCAATACAAAGTTAGTTTTGAAATATTTAACTCATGTTTCACCTTTAATATCCGGTGTAACTGTAACCGATCGCAAGAAATTGCATTTTTCCTATAGTATAAGCACATCCATTTTTATTTTTCGAAATGTTATCAGATTTGAGTGTGGAAGTTTTACTTTAAAACATTATTTAAAAAAATATTGAATGAAAAAATAAGGTCACAGAGTGCACACACTATTGATTGTTCAGTTTAACCATGGCCAAATGCATACCTTCCACGGAAACACAGTGTTCTTTTTCTTGTTACTATAACATAGTTTACCTAATTTTTACATACCAAACCTTCAGGAAGTCTGGCAGAAGTAATGGCCCACGGGAAATGTGTCTGGTAATGACGAATTTTAACTTTAGCCAATTTTCTTAAAAAACATTTGAATACGAGCTTTTCTCCTTTGGCATAGGTAGGCTTTTTACGTAACTGTACTTCGTACTACTTTAGAAATAGCCCCGCTTTCAATCTAGTGGGTACCTCTTCAGAAGACGTACTTTGCTTAAATGATTTAGATCTGGGGGTTCTGGGATCTTAGATTATAAACTAATACAGTATTCCACTAGCATGCAACAATATTTATTTAAGATATTTACCTTATCTTTGATAGAAGTATGAAGATCGTGAAATTCCCGGAATCGTCGATATATGTGCCAAGTCTCGCCGTCAGATGCTCTCGACACCGCGATGGCGTAGAGGCCGTACGCTCTTCCTTTTTCTTGCATCAGGGCTTCAAATGAACGAACAGTAGTAAGTAACTATCTTTACGCCCTTAATACCGAAGAATTATGCAGATCTTAATCAGAATCTTACGATCTATAAGAGTTTTGTCCTAAGACATTCTATCCCTATCGTAACTTATCACACTTTAATCTCTTAAAAAAACACAACAATATGTACGGAAAAAAGTAACAAGGAAGAAACGATACTAAATAATAATGTCACTAGTGAACATAAAGATATAGTTTTTTTGCCAATTCGATGTTTGGGCGCGACAAAAATGTTTTCTTCTAGATATGAAAGAATATATCACTCCTGAAAGAATTTGGTATCAAAGTCCTTCATGGGTGCCATTTTTTCTTTTATTAAGAATTCATTTAGCATTCAATTATCAACCATATCGTAAATAGTATAGTAGTTGTTGTTTAAGCAGAAATGAAGCGCCTGACCACCGAATTTACGCATACGAGTATGTTTATCGTGTGCACGAAATACCACATAAAACAATTCTGTAATTGATACATTGTTCCCTTTTACAATTATCAAAACTCTTCGCATTTGCTGTTCAACTTGTTTACAAACTGTACGAGTACGAGACAAAGCAGACGTGTTGTTCCATATATCCATATTTTTTAATAACACAGCGAACATTGCGGATATCAACATGCGACACGTTCGCCGATCTGTACGCATGAACATTGCAACTCGCGAAAAACTTGACAGTTACACACTGTTAAAATGTCTTTATATTAATATTCGACCTGACACATCTATATAAACTAACTATGTAGTGGGGTGCGCCATTCAAAGTCAAAAGATCTCTTCATACAAGATCAAACAGGTTCCGAAAGAACACTTTTCATTTGTTAGCGATGTCACTAAATAGGTGCAATTTTGCCAAGCACACAAATCTTTATGTACTTTTTATCTAATGCTCAAACTTATTATGTTATGTTTTACATTAGTCGTGATAATGTATATGTGTATTTATATTTTCATAACAAAATGGTGTTTTTTTTGGTGTGGCTACGTGTTTCTTGTGTACTGTGTAATAATATTAACTTACCAATTTCAATAATGTATGCTGATAGCGGAGAAAGCAAATTTTTTGCATTTTGACTTATTGCTGAATGAGACATGGATAAATTGCTTAAGTTTGCCGTCTTCAAATTTGAAGTGCCTAGAAAAGATATGCTTTATTACCTATTAGAAGAATAATGCAGTATAACAAATATTTTAACGCATTTATTTGTAATATGTTTGATAGTAGTGACTATTTTTTTATGATACTGGAAGGCAAACAAGCAGACGGATTTCCTGATGGTAAGAAATTCACGTCGCCAATAGACACGAAAGATGGTAATTATGCGTTGCCAACCTGAGGCCGGGATGTTAGGCCTCGAGCAAAAGTAAGTTTACCCTCTACCTTACCCTCCGATCCGGAATACGCCATGACGTTATGGCGGCAGGAATAGGAAAGGTGGTGGTACCAATCCGGGCGAGTCGCTGCGAAACTCGACCTCCCTGTCAGATGTCACGGTGCTAGTGACGGTGTGCCTACGTATTACCAGCTGCCTGGCAGGAAGGCAGATGGTCCATTCTGCAAAGGGGCCCGGACCAACACGGGGAAAGACTAATTATTATGTGGTCGTATCTGAATAACGACTGCCGCCTATAGCCTGTTTTTCAATCTCAGAGACTAAATTGACATTAGTAATGTTGTAAGTTTTTTGCGGTTCATAAATAGTGCCGTGCCATTATCGGAAAACGTTAACAAAATTTATTACCGATTTTTATAAGTTACACTGGAAAATCGTAATATATATATTTACAACGAAATAATTTGAAATTTTGTAAATTAATATGCTTCATAATAGTAGGCTAATAAATTTAATTATTTGTATTTTCACAAAACCAAATTCTTAAGTAATAACACTTGTATTTTTGAGTATTAATTTTACTTTTTACTAACATAATGCCTCGGAACAACCCGTGCGAATAAACTATGCACCTCGTGCTATGACGTCATCTATCATTATATTTTTTTCATTTATTATTTTTATGTTGAAAAAAACCCTTTTTGATAACGATAACAAAGATGGCATCGTTACGTGATGCTTGCGGCGAATGTGGGCCCCGCAGGCGCTCATTTAAGTCTTTTTTTATGTAACAAAATAATGAATGAATGAATGAATGAATGAACTCTTTATTGTGCACAACTAAACTTTTTACAAAATGGTACAACTAAGTATTAACAAGAGCATATTATTTTAGTTTATAGTAAACAAAAGGCGGTTATCGCCAAACAAAGCGATCTCTGCCAAACAACCTTTTTGTCTGAGGAGATTATATAAACATAAGTTCAGTAGGTAAAGAGATTACACATACAAAAACTATAACATAAGATTAAAATATTTCTAATAACAGTAAGGAGAAAAACAAAAACAAAAAAAAATAAAAACATTTCAAATTAAGACATAACAATATACAGTAATGTAGTCAAAGTTTGTGCAAGTCATATTAGTTGGCAAACTATTCCATAACTTAACAGCCTTTACAGAAAAAGAGCGCCCGTAGAAATTTGTGTGATGTAGAGGGATACGCAAACCCTGATTTTGAGCAGAACGTAATTCTTTAACATCATACTTGAAAAAATGGAATGTATCTTTTAAGTAACTTGGGGATTTAAGGTCAAACAGCACACAGTATAACAGAGAGAGAACATGAGCATTACGTCGAAGTTCAATAGGAAGCCACTTTAACTGCAATCGAAATTTCGACACATGATCGTACTTACGCAAACCAAATATGAATCTGATACAGATATTCTGTAAACGTTCTAGTTTATTTAATTGATCCTTTCTAAGATCAATAAAGCTTACGTCAGCATAATGTAACAAAGAGAGAATGATGAGCAAGATATTCTTCAGGCGTTTCATAGAGCTCCAGAAAGCATATAACTTTTTACTGATTTCTTTCATTTGAAAATCCCAAGATAATGTATTATCAAGATAGATACCCAAATTTTTGACGTTTTTAGAAAAAGGTATAGACTCTTCTTTGATCGTAATTGATGGTAACGAATTCCAATCGATGCGTGAAATAAGCTTACTACTACCAATAATTATAGTTTGTGACTTCTTCG
>NJDC01001801.1:153614-185211 GCA_002245475.1 Calephelis virginiensis | reverse complement strand
CAAAGTTTGTGCAAGTCATATTAGTTGGCAAACTATTCCATAACTTAACAGCCTTTACAGAAAAAGAGCGCCCGTAGAAATTTGTGTGATGTAGAGGGATACGCAAACCCAGATTTTGAGCAGAACGTAATTCTTTAACATCATACTTGAAAAAATGGAATGTATCTTTTAAGTAACTTGGGGATTTAAGGTCAAACAGCACACAGTATAACAGAGAGAGAACATGAGCATTACGTCGAAGTTCAATAGGAAGCCACTTTAACTGCAATCGAAATTTCGACACATGATCATACTTACGCAAACCAAATATGAATCTGATACAGATATCCTGTAAACGTTCTAGTTTATTTAATTGATCCTTTCTAAGATCAATAAAGCTTACGTCAACATATGTAACAAAGAGAGAAGTAATGACTCCGCAAGAGCAATTTTAGTTGGTATGGGCAAGATATTCTTCACGCGTTTCATAGAGCTCCAGAAAGCATATAACTTTTTACTGATTTCTTTCATTTGAAAATCCCAGGATAATGTATTATCAAGATAGATACCCAAATTTTTGACGTTTTTAGAAAAAGGTATAGACTCTCCTTTGATCGTAATTGATGGTAACGAATTCCAATCGATGCGTGAAATAAGCTTACTACTACCAATAATTATAGTTTGTGACTTCTTCGAATTAATTTTAAGGCCGTAATTTGTACTCCATTCACATATAGAAGCCAAATCTGAATTGGTATTGTCAATAGCAGAATGCAAATCTTCCAAAGCAGCATGAGAGTACATTTGAAGGTCATCTGCATACATATGGTAGAGACAAAACATGACAAGTAATGGAGCTAATAAAAAATGAAAACAGAAAAGGAGACAGAACACTACCCTGAGGTACGCCAGTTTGTATATCTGACCAATCAGAGTATAAATCTGCATATCGAATCCTCTGCCGGCGACCTTGCAGATAGCTGCGAAACCAATCAATTGCTACAGGAGATAAATTAATTGACCTTAAAAGACTTAACATTATATCATGGTCTACTGTGTTAAAAGCATTACTAAAATCTAACAACGTAAGAATAGTAAGTTTCTTACTATCCATTGCACGACGAATATCATTAGTTATCTTAACCAAAGCAATTAGTCATTTTAAGCAAATTTTTCATGGCAAAAGACAGCAATCAAGCACGATGCTCCCCTGATGGCAAGAGATAACCGCAGCGTAAAGACACCATTATATTATGTTGTAGACTGCGTCGCTGAGGGACGGGGATATTAGGCCAATTGTATAAGTCTACCGGCAGCCCTAACCTCTGGACTAGAGCATGACATTCTCACAATGGCAGCAGAAATCGGTAAAACGATGAATCCCTATCCGGGCAAGTTGCTGCACAGTAGTCTATCACCAGTGGTCTTATTGGTGATGACCCATTTCACCTTTACTCGTATCTTACGATCTGCCAGGCAAGGTGCTGATTATGTATATCAGTTGCCAACTCAAAATCGAAAAGTGTACATAAAACAGCTGTCAAATAACGTGTTTTATATTTGCCATCTCCAGTGACCAACCGAAATACAATAGAGATAGCAAACACAAATGACGTCATTTGACAGCTGTTTGATGTACGCTTTTCCATTTTGAGTTGGCCACTGAGATACATAATCAGCCCCTAGGACGGCCGATGATTTGTTTTACACAGAGGACCCGGACGAGCATGGCAACATGGCAGAAAATATAATATATACTAACTAAATTATAACTAAGTTTTTTTATGTATTAATGTTAGCACCAATAATGCAATCATATAAGTTGCTTACTTTAGGGTAAAATCAATTTGTGTAATTTGTCCGTATCCCAGGACTATTTTTTAAATTAAAAAAATATGCAATTGATAACTTGCACACAATAGGCAGAACGGACGCATTTGAATACTTCAATAGATTGAAGGACGAAGAGTTTACATAATATACCACTTACAGCCAATATTAATAACCTATATTCAGATAAAGATAGACCTTCTAGAGATTTGTTGCTAAGATATTTTTGTTAATTATTGAAAAATAACAGCGGTTACCATGCGACTGATCTAAAACAGCACGATCTTTAATCTGAGATTGGTTAATAATATTAACCGTTAGTAAATTGCAAAAAAATCGAATTTGATTTTAATATAACCTCGTCTAATTACACCAAAAACTTAATATTTTCCTTGATTCCCATTCGATTCCATTAGCAGACAGATTTGAAATAACGTTCTCTTTTTCCATGTTCTTTAAAAGTAGCTAATAAATTTAGGGTAGAAGTATTAAACAAATTTTGGTTTTTCATTCTTCGAATATCAACATTAATTTATGTTTTGAAAAAATCGGTTTTGTAAGACAGCACTACAAAATAAACGGAAGTATCATTATTTGTGAAATTGACATTTGCATCCGTCAATTCAGTCTCTGAGATTAAAAAAACAGGCTATAATTGTATAACGGACGTCGCTTATCGTAGCGCGCTCGTAGTTTCGTGATAGTGGGCGCGGGCACTGGTATCGATAAGCACGGCCATATTGTCGTTCTTTCTTAAAATGTACGTCGAATTTGCCATTTGATGATAGCAACTTGCTTTCAGTTTTATATAATCATAGTTAAAAACTGCTATTTTTATCCTTTTCATGTCATGATATAAATTAGCACCCACCTTGCAGAATTGTTACATAATTTTACTAAATCCAAAACTATCTGCCTACGGTGTAAAAATAAACTGTTTTTAAATTACTTACCAGCTTCGTTCATTAATCTCTGCGCAAAACTGCCAACTATATCCGATCTAGAGCGATTATGTCTCGCTGCTACTGGTACCGTTAAGTCACCTAAAACAGTACATTTTACTAAAAATTTAAAAGCTCATTTTAGTTACAAATTGCTATAATTATACAACTTTTACTTACACCTACGTACACAAATCGTATTTAACAATCAATTAAACCAAAGTCCTATTAAATGGGGCATTTTTAAGCACACCTTAACATTCTTTATTTATTTCGGTCTGTCTGTCTGGTCTGTTATTAATGTTTCTATAACATTTGTTTATAAAATTCATACGAAATAATTATGACACTTTATAAAGCAACGAGTACCTTTTGTCCCCGACACGGCTTGGCCGTTTTGATAGTGGGGTTTTGGTTGACATTGGAGAAAGAAATTGAGCTACTTTTCATTACAAATTGAAAAAAAAAAATTAAGTCGCGAAGCCTCAGACTACAATTAGTATTTTAGGTTACACAAACTCTAAAAATGTTAAGTTTAAACTAATATCTAATAATATACATCAAACTACTGACACAATGCCAATATGTATACGGACCAAGCAATGCATATGGACACAAACCACAAATCACAAATTTTGAGATTAAAAAAATAAAATAAAATAATTAAGTACGATAACTTTACATGGGATCAATATTTAAGATTAATGATTTTCTTTTTACAGACAGTGTTTTTACGTCAATAAAGTCTTTACGATTAGTGTGGCACAGATAACTAATTTTTGCTCAAATTGGGGGTTGGATTACTTTTGCATAGCACGGTCCGTATAAAATATTTAACTAGAACCAACAAACGTACAGGTACATTTAGGTATTGTATGATTCTTATTACTGGACATTCTTCTAGAGAAACATCTCGGAAAAGTGTAGGACTTATTTTTTAAATCATATTTTTGTCTTGATTTTTGAAATAGCTTCGGCAGTCGATTTAGACACGTTTTCACAATTTTTTTGCATTTTTCTGTAGAATAATCTGCACTGTTATACAATGTCTGTGTAAAACTTTTTTATTATTATTCGTATGGTCAAGGAATGGAATTCTCCATCTAAGAAGTTTTATTAGGATACTGTAACATTATAAGTCTTAAAGAAAAGTAGAAATGCCGATAAACTTCTACAAAAGCCTTAAGTTGGCAACGCATATTTGTTACCATCGCGGGTTTTCATTGAATTTATTCTGGTATCTATTTAAAGTATTTCTATGTATCGTTGACTAATATCCATAACACAAGCATAAAATTTGCTTTCTTTGGGATTCAATTTTTGAAACTTTTCGAGGAATATTTTTTATTTAATTATCGTGCTATCTCTATGCCAGTTCGTCTTAGAATCTCTTAAAAATAAACATATAATGAAGCTATAAATTAAATATAATGCATGAATTTCTACATAGAAAATAACTTTTTATTTTATTATTATTTTTTTATGATATTGGAAGGCAAACAAGCATTTCCTAATGGAAAGAAATTCACGCCGCCTAGAGACACCAAAGGTGGTAATGGTGCGTTGCCAATCTGAGGCCGGGATGTTAGGCCTCGAGCAAAGTTTACCGGCTACCTTACCCTCCAAACCGGAACACGTTATGGCGGCAGGAATAGGTAAGGCAGTGGTACCAATACGGGTGAGTCGCTGCGAAACTCTACAACCTAGTCAGATGTCACGGTGTTAATGACGGTAAGCCTGTGCTCGCCTTTTACGAGCTGCCTGGCAGGAAGGCAGATGGCCTATTCTGCAAAAGGAGCCCGGACCAACACAGGGAGTATCTCCGATGTTATTTACTTTTTTTTCTTCTTGCACATTTATTTATTTTATCAATTTAAAAAAGCATTATAACTTTATTAAAAAAATTCAATAATTTTTATAACATCGGAGAAAAAAATACCAAGATTGATGAACTAAAATTGATGATAAATAACATATTATTTAAAAAAATGTACATAAACTTTAGAATTTATCTTACCTCCATATTTTTTATTTTCTGTCTTCAATTCTTTTCGGTATTCGCTGAAAAATAAATATAAATAAATATCTGTATCTAACAAAGTAGATGTTATATTATGATTCATTTTTATGTCGTTGTTATAGGTTACGAGGAAGTTATAACAGTAATATTATATAATATAATATATATTATATAACATTAATTTTTCCCCGTGTTTGTCCGGGTTCACACAGTAGGATAGACCATCTGCCTGTCTACCAGGCAGCGCGTAAAAGACGAGCTTAGTTTAAAAAGGTTACCAATGCGACCGCTGGTGATAGTGCTGTGCAGCAACTGGCCCTGGTAACGATCCCCCGCCTGACCTCTTCCTGCCACCGTAATGGCTCTGTCGTGTTCCGGCTTGGAGGGTAGGGTAATGTGTGGATATGCACAATAGGCATTCTAACTCGGCCACGCGACAGCGACATACCTGTGACATTTGTTGTGTCTATAGGCCACGGTTATCCCTTACCATCGGGAGACCAGTGTGCTTGCTTACTAGTCTCTAACATAAAAAAAATATTAAAAATATAGTATAGTAATATCGACTATCTCTGTGGTCTAGCGGTTCAGGTAATGGACTTGACTGCATAAGGTCTCGGGTTCGAAAGTCCTGGGTCGGGCAACAAAAAGATAATTTGGTTTTTACAATTTTCTAATTAAAAACATGTTGCTCGGGATTGGATATGCGCCCGGTTGGCGATAGGCTTGCCACTTATCACATTGTGGGACTTAGTGTCTTCGGCTAGTCCTGGGTGCCTTGACTGTGCCTCTGCCTACCTCTTCGGGGATATGGGCGCGAAGATACTCTTTTTTTTAAATATAGTGATGCAAAATCTTTCGATTTCGACAATCCCTTTATAGATGTTCTAATTTAAGGAAATGACAAAAATAATAGTAATTGTAAAAAAATATATACCGATTATGACATTAAAATTAGGTGCAATACAACAAATTGTAACGGGCACACATTTTGTATTACCTGCTGTGCCTCTATTATTACGTCCTACTTTGGGAGAATAATCTTTCACACGACTTCGCGTCGTTCCTAAGATCTTAAGTCAGGAAATGGCGGACTTTCAAAGAAGCCTTTATCTCTTACGTATGACTTCCAGAATCCTCATGTGTTAGATGGCCACATTATTTTGTCTAACGCCAAGTTTCTTCAAATTCGTTATGTCAGTTATGTAGTCGCACTTAACTATATATCTACAGATCAACAGCAATTATGTAAAAAAACGTACCTATTATTTCTGTCGTCTGAATCGTCATCCAACATGAAGTCAGCTTGCCACGACGTGTCATCCTGAAATTGACTACCTATTATTAGTACGAGTACTTCATGCTAAATGAGGAAACCAGACTGTGTCTGAGTCTGTGTCTTTCGCCGGATCTTCTGAGTGCGTGGCCGCGGCGTTCCGATCAGGTAATAGATTTTAGTAATATAAAGACATAAGACATAAGTAATATAAAGAAATAAACAATTTTCTTTCTTTCCTATGAGCAAGCTAACTGTCGTTCTCCGAGACCGCAATTATCTTTTGATCACTCATTAAGTCAACTTCGCTATACAAAATTGAGACTTAATCATGGATTAAATGTTAATTGATGTCTCTGACGTCGTCTTACGTGAAATAAGATTGAGAGTGATTCAAAAATAGTAGGGTTTAAAAAGATTTTAGATTTTTTCCCCGTGTTGATTCGGGTTCCTTTGCAGACCATCTGTTTCATACCAGGCAGCTCGTAAAAGGCGAGCATAAACTCGCCGTCACTCACACCGTGACATCTGACTAAGTGGTAGGCTTTCACAGCGCCTCGCCCGGATTGGTAAATGGTACCTCCTGCCGACATATTAACGTCAGTGCTTGTCGTTGTCGTGATCCGGTTAAGGTGGCCGGTAAAATTATCCAATGTCATAAAAATGTATTTTTTTAATCCAGTTTTATTTAATTATATTGATCTGTGTAATAAACAAATACATCCAAAACGCGACATGCAGATTATTAAAATGCTCGAAATACCATTCTCTTACATTTAATTGTGCATAATATATTTTTTAATGTAAACTTCAACATATTTTTATAGTCAGTCATTTGATGGAGCAATGTTACAAAAACTTTAAGAATGTGTAAAGAATAATCTCAACATCGCCACCTTAGTTATTAAAATTGTAAGCTCATTTGTCACGTTTAACAATTTAAAGCGAAGACTCACCTCAAGTGCATCACAAACATACTTCTGCACGCGATCAAAGCACGCGACGGGGTTGCGGGTGAACTCCTCCCCGTCCGTGGTGATCTTCCGGACCAGTTCCGCGTGACAGGACTCCGGAGCCCCCAACACTGCTGGCCGACTTGGAGCCAGGTACGTGTCACAAAGTTCCAGGGCTGATGACCTCAAGTTTTCTATCACCGCTTTCGATGTGTGAGTGTCTGGGAACATACGTAAACATCGTTCTCTTATGACATTTATATAACTAAATGTAAAATGTAATATAGTTAAATTTCTCTGGAAATATGATTTACCTAAACACGACAATAGTGAGCACGGATGAAAGGATTACAGAAAACATAAGGCAGCGCTATCAATCTGCACGATTCGTCTCTTTAATTTTGCTATTGTGACATTTTAATCTATGCTCACCTTTTACAAGCTGCCTAGGTAGCGGCTGCCAAGCTTTAAAAGTACCCGGATATACCAAATCAAAACGCATCATACCTTCTTCATTTAGTTCTATTTCCAATAAGTACTGCGCATTTGATTTCCAGGTGGTAATCGCTCTTAAAAATTTCAGTGCTTTGGTCACTTCTTCTGGAATCTTTTCGTCATTGCTGTTGTTTGGCGCGCCTGTAACAATTTATTTATTAACTTGAACCTTCCTCCTAAAGCATTAAACAAGTTCCAATTTATTCACACCTAGCTCTTCTTGTGGATTTCATACCGACCGACAATTTCCCAATTACAAGTGTTATTTCAATTTTGTTGAAAAAACGAGATGTCGGATTCGGATTATTTGGAATATATAACACATTAATGCAACGTTACTTGTTTATTAGTTTAAAAAAAAAACATATAAAAATTAACGAACTACATCTGCTAACGAATAAAATGCACTGTGATACTATCATCTACTTCGTAGTATATAGATGTATGTCGGTAAAGTAGGTATAGTCGATAAAAATCTGTCACGTGTGGAAGTTACAGCAAAACAAGTTTTATGTCAGTTACAAAAAGGAACGTGCTGCAATGACATTTGAACTATTTTTTATAAAACAAAACAAAAACCACCAATCGGAATCGGTTGAATAGCCTTGTCTCAATGTGTAAGTCTTTGAAACAACAAGAAATCATCTCACATACATAAATGTACAAATACTCGTATCTTTAGAAGCAAATATACAATGCGAATATGGATGGAAGAAGGTCGCCGAAGAGAATTAAGTTGACATTCCACGATCAAATCGCTCGGGTTTTGTCCAAGGGTGGTGTCTGTATGAAAAATGTAATAAATATGGAGAAAGCCAGACAGGTCTGTAAGGATCGTTACATTTGGCATTTAATACTCTCTGCCTACCCGGTCAGGAGCTTGGCGTAAAGATATATGTGTAATCATCTCATCTTTACACTATTTTCGTGAGTATCAAAAGTCAAAAATCTAAGATTTAGTAACAAATGAACTAGCGCTCGTCTCTTTTAAGCTGCTCGTTAAGAAAGCAGCTGCCTTTGTTCTTTAAAGGAGAGTATTCTTCAAACGGTAAAAGAGTATTATTAAAACGAAGGAAATATTTTTCGGTATGGAGTATGTATTCTAAACGAGGACAAAATATTACTGACCTTCCTGTGGGCCTAACGTAGCTCTCCTAGCTTGAATGATTCGAGTCAAATATTGGAGGGAAGACAACTTCTGCCGATCTTGCAGTTCCCATTCACCGGCACTGTCTCTAGAATGTAGTTTTTGTATGTCTTTTTGAACTAGATCATAGGTCGCGTCCAACTCTTCAGCATCCCCACAACATCGTATTACCATCAGAAATAGTTCAGATGATAAGCAGGAATCTCGGCAACACTACCATTGAAAAAATTAAAAAATGTGTAGATGGAGATATATGAAAAGAAAAAACACCAATAATAACTTAAGCTATTGTTCAAATGTAGGTCAAATTTGGCTAACAGATATTGACTTATATTTACAATGACTAAGGCGGTTTTTGACGCCATCGAGAGAAAAGATGGTCGAAGTTTTTTCATAATTATTGAATTTCGTGTTAATATTGAGTGAAATTAGTCAATTTTGGTGGCATTTTGTACAATATTGTTCTGTGAAAGTGTACAAATGAAATAATCGTGAAGAAATTAGCGTATCGTATATTTCCTCGTTGCCGCCAAATCTCATTACATGAGCTTGTGTAAAAAGGCCACCGCTTTACCCAAGACCCTGATATGACTTACTGACTGATGACTAATTATAAGTGATATAAAATTTGATGCAAATTTCTACTTGACTGATGGCAAAATACTAACGAGATTGCCAAAACTTAAAGAAAGAAAAAGAAAATGACGTAGGCTTTCGCTAAGATTCGGAAATTAAAACCGTGCTTGATGAAGGGTAGCCGAAAGACTTGCACACTAGATGTGAGATTCCGGGAACGACCTAGCGACCTACACTGGGTACCTCTTAAGTACTATCAGGAAAGCCGCCTGCTTGTTCCCAATCTTACATAAAAATATATCGCAGTTTTCACCGTGTTGGTCCGGATCCGGATAATTGAAAAGACCGTCTCTCTCTCTGCTAGGCAGCTCGAAAGAGGCGAGCATTGGTTAAAATATAGGTCAGTACCAACTAGCCCACTGGTGGTAAAATATTCCTGCCGTCATAATGACTCTGTCACATTCAGATCCGGAGGGTAGGGTAGCCGTTAGACTTGCACCATACACTAACATCCTCGCCGTAGGACAGCGATGCACCTGTAACATCTATGGTGTCTACAGGCCAGGGTAGTCTCATACCAACAAGAGACCCGTGTGCTTGTCCGTTAACCACTCATATAACTATTTTTTTAGTTTTTGGCATGTTCGTTATCATCTGCAATTCATCATCAGCAGAAGGACGTCCACTGCTGGACATAGGCCTCCCCCAAAGAGCGCCACAAGTCACGGTCGCCAGCCGCTTGTTTCCAGCGACTCCCCGCGACTTCGACCAGATCATCAGTCCACCGGGTGGGAGGTCGTCCAACACTACGTCCTGTGGTGTGGGGCCGCCACTCGAAAACTTTTCTTCCCCAGCGGTTGTCGGTTCTGCGATCAATGTGGCCTGTCTATTGCCAGTTCAGCTTGCTGACTTTCTGGACTATGTCAGTTACTCTCGTCCTCTTACGGATCACCGAATCACGGATCATATCTCGCTGAGAAACGCCGAGCACAGCTCTCTCCATAGCACGCTGAGCGACTCTGAGCTTATTTAAGAGGCCCACATTTAACGGCCAAGTCTAAGTTCCATATGCCATCACCGATAATACACACTGGTCGAAGACTTTCGACTTTATTACTTACTTTCTCCCATAGTTAAAGTTGAAGTTTAAATCAATACCCATAACACAAGCCCCTGCGTCCACGTTGGTAACTAAAATTACCTAACCAGTTACAAAAGAAGATTTTACTTTCGCTTTTTTGTAACTAGTTATGACAGAAGAATTATTTTTCCATTTTCGTAGCTTTTTGCTGGTTACAAACATGTATCAGTTAATATACTTGAAACCTCTTTGTGGATGAGTCTTTTTTTTTGGAGTGTCTCTGTTTGTGACTCGTAATAAAAACATTGACCTATAATCTATATATTCCTATTTCTATGAACAAAAACGATCAAAGTGTCAGTTGTCAATAAATGTTCGTGATTATCTATCACGCAAATTAAATATGACAGGAAATATTTGTTTATTAGTTATTAGGAAATTGAATAAATGGATTTTTTGCCAACGAAAAGAGGTGGAACCAAACTTCTAAATGGAGGACGTGTATACCATTTACGTAAAATATATGTCAATGGTAATAAATTTTGGCTGTGCAACAAGTCAAAATGCAAAGGTAGTATAACATCTTCCTTTATCGAGGGTCAGTAAGGAAGTGAAATCAGTCATGATAAAAATATAGTTGTGAAAGAAAATCCTCACAACCCCGATTGCCACCATAACTTTACCAAATGCGAAATTTTAAAAAAATTTGAAGATTTAAAAACTCAAATTTGTAACAATTATGAACCGATCCAAAAACAATATGAGCAAGTAGTGTGTGAACTAAAGGATAGCGGTGCACATTTGATTTCGGATGTACCGGGTTTCTGCAGTGGTAAGAGTGGTTTATATAACGCTAGAAATAAACATTTGAATGTAACAAAACTACACTGTCAACGGCCAGAAAACGTAGAAATACCCAAAAAATTTGATACTTTTTTATTGGCTGACTATATGGATGAGATTAGAATTTTTAATTTTTTGCCATCCTGAGATAAAAGAGATGTTACTTGTTCATTTTGACATTTTTTTATTTGATGGTACATTTATGGTGTGCCCATTTCCATTAAAACATTTGTATAGCATTCACGGCTATATTACAAATTACAAAAAAATAGTACCATTATTTTTTGCTTTTCTTGAAAACAAGAAACAAAAAACATATTATGAAATCTTATTTGACATAATTAAAGCTAAATTCCCTGCCTGGAAACCATCAAAGATTTTGATCGATTTTGAAAAATCAGCTATTAATGGCATCAGAAAAGCATTTCCAAATACAGATATCAAAGGTTGCTCTTACCATTTATGTCGCAGCCTTTTCAAAAAAGCAAACAAGCTAGAATTTAAGTCAAGAGTACTTACTTATTATTTGGGGTTACAAAAATGGAAATAATTTCGATCTACGAAAATGGAAAAATAATTCTTCTATCATAACTAGTTACAAAACAGCGAAAGAAACATCTTCTTTTGTAACTGGTTAGGTAATTTTAGTTACCAACGTGGACACAGCGACACAAGCATACAATTTGCTTATATTGGAGTTCGATTCAATTTGTGTGGATTGTCCAGGAATATTTATTTATTATAGAAAGTCATGTCAGGGTCTTGAACTAAGCAGTGACCTTATTCAAATCCATTTAATTAGATTTGGCGTCAACGACGAAATTTGCAATATTAATTTTTCCACTAACACTGAAGTTGTGGACTTCAACTGAACAAATTCGTTCAAAATGCAATCAATATTGACTAATTTCATTCAATATATACACGAAATTAAATACTTGCGAAAAAGCTACGCCCATATTTTCTTTAAATGGCGCCAAATACTAACGGAGTTTTTGTAATACTCACAGATCTAATGATAGCTCTGTTGATATTGTCAGGATCGCTAAGCAGATTGAACAAAGGTTTTAGCACCACCATTGATAGCAAATCAATGAGAATCAATTTCAGTGAATGACACTTCCATACTTCCTCGGGAGCAATCAAATACAACAAAACTTCAGAAACTTCACAAAATAATGCTGCAATAATAATTCATTTATTGTCAAACATCTTCATACATTTTCGATGTTGATACTTGCAGACAAATTTCATTAAAAATTAAGAGCCTAATTTTATTTCATAGTAAACAGACAAGATAAACAAACTACAAAAAAATATTAAATCGTATATGTAATTCGACGTATAAACATGCTATTTGCAACACTGAACACGTCGATATTATTAAAACATAGATAAAAATGCAACATATATCATATTGTATAAAAAAATGTTGGAAATATATTTTACCCTGCACTGCCCTCCTAACTATAATGACAAACTCAAACTTTCGAGGAAGACGTGGTCCAAGTTTTTTTTTAGTAATTTTTGTAATAATTAAAAATTTGTTAATAAACCAAGTAATAAGTATAGGAAATATTGCATGCTTTGGAAAGTTACAAATGATTTTAATTTAAAATTATTTTGTGTCAAAATAATGTAAAAAAAACTATTTATAACTAGGAATTCTAATTACGAAACAAACTTAGATACTAAACATAAATACAGTATGTGACAGTATTTACTATATTTATGTGTGTGTAAATACTGTCACATATACAGAAAACATTAAGTATATGACAGTATGTATGCATCAAGTCAAACCTTTTGGACTATTTTTATTTTAGGTATGAATTCTTTAAATAAAATCTAGTGATAATGATAAATATAAATACAGTAATTATTTATACAGTGTTTATATCTAGAATTCAAACTACAGCTTACATTTCCTGTGATTATAATAAATAAAATAAGAATTTCTGGTAGGCATTCTCAGTTAACTATGATGTATGCATTTATGTCTTTCTCTAAAGTCGGTAGAATTGATTTAATAAAAACAAAGCATACATTCTATCACATTCATTAAGTTAGTACGGATTAAGAATAAAAATACACCAAGTTTCAAGAAAGAATAGTGTGCTAATATTCTATTTTTATACTTGGGTTCACAGAGATAATATGAACTACTCAAGCCACAAATGAAAGCACATATGTTTTTATAATGGGCGAAATAAACAAACTCTATTAAAACCCTTTCTTTACTATAAACAAATAGACTGATTGTTAGTTCAATGATAAACTGATTAAAGAAAATGCTGGTGTTGAATTGTTTAAGAAAATTTATGAAGCCTTGGAGGACTCTTAGGATGCACTCGGTGTATGCTGTGATTTGTCCAAGGCATTTAATTGCGTTAACCACGATACTCTGATCAGAAAACTTAGCCATTGTGGAATTAAAAATAAATCACTCGATCTTCTGATTTCTTATTTGAGCGGGAGAATTCAGAAAGTCGAGATATATGGTGTAAAATCGACAGGTGCTGCTGTTACCATGGGTGTCCCCCAGGGCTTCATTCTGGGACCATTTTTGTTTCTCATATACATAATAAATTTCCTTACTACGTAAGGGATAATCATGGAATAGTGTTGTTTGCGGATGACACTTCACTATTATTTAAAGTCAAAAGACAACTGGGTAAGTATGACGAAACGAACGATGCTATTTAAAAAATTGTACATTGTAAACAATCTCTTCCTATATGAAAAAAAAACTAAGTGCGTCAAATTTTCAATGCCTAATATAAGGCAAAAAGATACCAATGTACAAACTGGACCTAGTAGATTCCACCACATTTTTAGGAATCGCTGTTAAAAATAATATTATTTTAGATCTTTCTTACCACACTCTTTTTCTGGATCCATACAATATGTGTCCCGACAAATTTGCCTCTTTTCTCTGGTACATTCCAAATCAAAAAATAAATCTTTCAAACTATTACTATTAAGACTTTCAGTACTATCATAAAACTTGGACTTTCCAAAAGCATGGCTATCTAAAAATATGAAACATAAATAATTATTTATATCTATACAGCTTTTACTATTTCATATCTTTAATGTACAGACATTTGTTCTATATTATACTGGCTGATATTGAATTAAAAACTGTCTGAATATTTTTTTTTTAACACATTTATATATTTTTAATCAATAGCCCATTAAGTTGGTTACACTATTTATAACTGAAGAACAGCAGAACAATGTTTTAATTTTTCCCATAAAAACTGAGTTCAGTTAGTATTGCATATATTTACTTGCTGAATTCCAAGAAATGGCGCAAGCGATTATAGACATTGGGTGTAAGTGTTTATTGACCCCACACATATTTGCTACAATACATATGTTTCATGTTATTTATTTTAAATTAGCAATCATAAAAAAATTAATTACCAGAAGACCATGTCAAATCGGTGTCACTTTTGTTTCTTCTATGAGTCCTTTTATCTTCTACTTTCTTAGGACTTTGTTTTGAGGCACCATTTACATCTTTGGCACTTGTCAACTGTATATGTTTAAGTCTAACTCTAGACTGTTTAAATAATTTCAGATGTAGTGTTAACTCTTCAGGAAACTTCGTAGAAAGTAGATGATTCCAATCCACACTTTTTACTCTGTAAGAAAAAATCACTTACCATAAGTATATCTGCTAAAAGTGTTTATAAAATCAGCTTTTGCCTTCACTTATGTGATTTAAAAAAGTAGCCTATCTCCTAACCAAATTTCACCATAAATTATTAACAGGTAAAATTGCAAAAGCACATCACTTTAGTATATTAATAAACATAGCATAGCATAGCTTTAAAGTGATAGCTTCTACTCATTACATAGTTAACAATAGGTTCATCCAAATAAAAAAAATCAAAGCTCTTTACAAAAACATACAAGACTTAGCAAATTCACTGTATATTTAATAATTTTAGTGTGGACTATGACATTCTATTATAATAAAAACATTGTTACAATTTATAAAACGCAAATCAACAATACAAAGCAAATAAGTACAAGTCATTGCCCTCTTTATGATTTTGTATTACTGTTATTTTGCTATACAGATGTATATGTAAGTCTCCAATATTTAAGATTTTATTTGCCCTCTCATCCTCCAAGTCAGAACATGCGGCAAAAGTAAGCCCATGTGGCATACTTTTGCCACATAGGGACAATTTAAATGAATATTAATTTTAACAAGATAAACTTACCGATTACTCACATTAACTGCCATTGACACAACACTTTTTCTAATTGCATTTGATGTAAACTCTTGATCATCAGTAATTACTTCATACCATGGTACGACATAATCATTGATTATAATTGTTATTATTTCATTCAGAAATGAATCTACTCTTTCGCTACCTGTTATCCGACTGTCAAAGTTATGCGGACCAGTTTCAGCTTGAAAGAGATCAAGTACCTGTAAATAATACTAATTTAATTCTACCATAACAACTAGACAACTAGCTAGCCTAATTCTCTTATTTATTTATTGTTACACGTTTTTCATCATTATTTATTATTTATCAAGCTAATATGTTATTGTGACCAAAAGCCTTTTATATAAAATCACAATAGGGTTTTCCTTTGATACTTAAGATGGCAAACTATTTCCTAATATATCTAGTAAGAAATCATACTCTACTTATTGGCATCAACTCTTAACCTCTAGTATGCCATGACTTTAACGCTGCAGTATAACTGGATTGCGCGGATCCACACTCCGGCATGCAAAGGATTAAATCTCTTCCATAATGTGTTTGTTGTCCTTAGACTTGGAAAATTACAATAGGAGTGCAGAAATAATAATATAATTTTGTGTAATTAAAACATATTTTTAAAATGCTACTTAAATTACATGAAAAGGGTGTTTTCTAATACTTAATTAAAAGTAGCAACTCTAAACAAAAATTCAGATGCTGACATCAGCAGGACACAACCTCCTGTCATTCATGTTTTCCCTAAAATAAACCAGGCTTCAAAAATAGTTTTTTAATTTAGCCTTTTTTCAAGTGTGAATAAAATCGGTGGACTTAACATTATATTATTGATGCATGATAAACAGAATCTGTGAAAGATAAAAACTAAAAAATACGTATAAATAAACCCAATACGAACCTGAGCGCATTGTACTGAAAAATTTGTTTGATTGAGAGGATCATCCAGACAGTCAATGTCTATAGAAAATATTTTCTTGCTGTCATAACTCAAAGATAAAATTGTTACAATTCTGGAAATTATAAAAAACGCAATGTTAGATTTAAAAATAAAAGCTTCATTAATTATAGCATATAAGTTAGTAACTTACCCTAAAATAAATGAAACTACAAATGTGATAACTGTAACATAAATACCAAATCCTAGCAAAGCTATTAAAATTACAGAAATTAAACTAAACCACCCCAATATTCTAGACAGCATGTTATATTCTGATTTTTCTATTTACTTAGCGCAAATCACGCGACAACTGAAAAATACTTAGATATTTAGAGAGAAAAATAAATAAATAATAAATCAAAACATTGAACACAAAAAGATAAGTTAATTGTCAAGTGTCAACACATATTGTCAATGTCAAAATTATCAAACTTTATCAAAATTATTTTTTTTTTAAGTTAATTTGCCCCTTTCTGGGGCCGGCTAAGACCTTTAGGCCATGCTGCCACGTCTTCCGTAATAATAAATTCTTTTTCATATTAAAATTTTAAATTCATTTCTTCAGTTTCTTAACATATTGTCTTCCCCTTTTTAAAAGTCATTTCCTTCACTAAGACAAAGCTTATTTGAGTCCTTCAATACGTCTTTAGTTTTAATTTCTTGAAGTTTACATATTATGTTTCTCCGTTAATTTGTTTTATAGTACGTCACATCCTTGAATTACGATTATTTTCACACAAATTATAAAACTAAAATTCTGAACACCAAAATCATCTTCTTTCATGTTGGCGCCAAAACTTCTACGACAGTCCAAAAAGTATTTTTAATATTCTTTTTTTTAACTCTATATTTTATACTAGTCTTATATTATGTAATAAACCCATATCTTAATATTTCATGTCTTTTTCTAGTTTCATCTTCAAATTTCTTTCTTGTTCAGGCCTCTGCCTCTTCTGTCGTGATAAAACTCTACAATAGTCTTTCACTAGTATAGTTTATTTACTAAATCACATTTACACACAACTAAGTAATATTTACACTTTAATTAATTTACAAATTATACATTTTTACATTATATTACACATTTTTAGCTTAAAGATTGGAGGGAACCCTCGAAAAGCGCGCCTTCCCCCTCCGACCGTTCCCGCCAACCCTTAAATTCTTATATTTTTTTTAAGTTAATTGCCCCTTTCTGGGGTCGGCTAAGACCTTTAGGCCATGCTGCCACGTCTTCCGTATTAATTATTTCTTATAAAGTCATTATTCACATGTCTTCCGTATTAATTATTCATATAGTCATTAGTCACTATTTACAAAGTCACGTCAGGGTCTTGAGTAAAGCGGTGGTCACTTTACACAAGCTCACTTTTAGAGATTTGGCGGCAGCGAGGTAATTCACGAAATGATTATTTCATTCGTGCACTTTCACTGAACAAAATTAAAGTAATACCCACCTAAATTAACCAATTTTACTCAAATTTTACATGAAATTCAATAATTGTGAAAATATTAATACTCTTCTCATTTTTTAGTACTATGTCCTCATGGGCTGAAATCCATTTTCGTGCAGTCTCTTTTATCATGCTTCTATCGTAATATTTGTCATCTTTTTTTCTGAACTAAGATCCGGTTCAAATCTTTAGTCTATTTGTATTTATATAAAGGATACATCTTTTATAAGTTAATGTTATCATAATGTATGTCTACGAAATCGAGCCCAAAACAATAATTGTTGAAAGCTTAATCGATTTTGCCAAAAATCACTTTCAACTGTAAGTGCAACTACTTCAGTTTTATAAAATGTAGGTATTATAGAATGTAGGATTTCTCCAGAATCCCTTCATCAGATCCTGACTTCCTTGCCATGACACTACCCTGTCAAACAAAAAAGAATTATCCAAATCGGACAAGCTGTTTTCGAGTAATCGCTGAAAATGTTCATCATCAGGGATCCTCTTCATCTTCAGCTAATCATCATAAGATGACGATTTTTATACGTAAAATCCCTCTCAATTGATAAAAAGTCAAGAAAAACTCTGTGCTTCCATACATTTTTTCAGGAATGCCCTCGATTTCACCAGGATGTCATCATCAGATCCTGACTTCCTTACCATGAGACTACCTGTGAGGTGCACCCTTCCAAACAGAAAAAGGACTGTCCAAATCAGACCAGCCGGTTTAGAGTAATCGCTGAAAATGTCATTCAGTAGGGATGCTCTCCATCATCAGCTCATCATCATAAAATTACGATTTTTATACGTAAAATCCCTCTTATTTGATTAAAAGTCAACAAAAATTCTGTGCTTCCATACATTTTTTTCAGAAATGCCCTCGATTTCTCCAGGATCCCATCGTCAGATCCTGAGTTCCTTCCTATGGGACCACCTGTAGAGCTTACTCTTTCAAATCAAAAAAAAGGATTTTTCCAAATTAGTCCAGCTGTTTAGAAATCATCGCTGAACATACATAAAAAATAAAAATAAAATATCGCAACGAGTTGAGAACCTCCTCCTTTTTTGAAGTCGGTTAAAAAAATATCCTTTAACATAAAGCTCCATAAGGGCCGTCCGTTCATTGAGGAGCTAACGTATACACCTAACTCCATAGAGTAACCGCGAGGCTCGGGTTCGATTTCCGGCGGGGGCAGAAAATTTGTGATGAACGTTTAGATGACTGCCTTTCCGGGTCTTTTTTTGTGACATTGGAAAGCAAACAAGCAGATAGATTTCCTGATAGTAAAAAATACACGCCGCCTCAAGGCAGATGGTCTATTCTGCAAAGATTAATTGCTTAATTTTGAGTTATATTGAATTTGTGTAACTTGTCCAAGGATATTTATTTACATATTTATTATTATAAGGACAATCAAACAATCACTTTGGCAATTATAATATAGCAAGGAAATATGGATGCAAGTAATAATTTAAAATAAATAAAAAAGAAACAGTATTCCACTTTATTCAAATATAACACGACCACAGGAATTATTATAATTATTATGTTAAAAAATTAGTTCAATAGTCAATATTTTACAATATCGTAAACTAGATTTATTTAGGTTATTGTCGAAATCCAAAGAATTAGTAGCTTGAGTGTATAATTATTACAACAGCATTTTATTTTAATTTCAAACTAATCACACCTATCTCATACACAAATAAATAATACAAGCTGACAATACAAACACATGACATCACTACTTTATAAACAGCACTTGTTTTTCACAACACATGTTTAGATGTGTCTACAATATTGGGGAACAATACAAATGTTAATTGTAAAGTGTATTACTAAAGAAATCCATTTAGTGACGAATTAATGGAAAGTCTAAGATGTAACTATTTTTTATATTTTAAAACAATAAAACGCATGCGCAAAATATTTTTACGTATCTAAAATATTATTGTGGAAGTTCTGAGCCAAATTGGTCCTGGACTATAAAAGTATTTGTTCATAATATTTCCAAGAAACTGTATAGTATACAAAGTTAACAATAGATATATATGTTAATTAAATTATTTATTCGGAAATGCATTCTATGTCACGTTACTGGACAGAGGGTAATATTTAAAAACCAGTCAAATTTTGATAGAGGGTTGAGAATCGATAACGCTTTCGATTTTTGAAGTTATTACAAATTACATTTTTTATTCGACGCAAAATACAAAATGAATGGTTACAACGTAAAGAACATTAATCAGGTTCCCGCCAACCGCAATCACATGCGTGAGGTCATGACTCGTACTAGGTACGGTACGACATAACGCGACAACAAGCGTGATTATTTTAAACGAACGTTTATAAAATGAAATATTACAATTTAGCAATAATATTTAAAATGCAAACTGCAAACAATTAAAACATTTATTAAAATTTGGTGATCAATATAGATATTAGGTTTTTAACATGCCTCATTGAAAATTCATTCTATGAGTAGTTGTTGTTTGATAGGCTCATTATCATATTAAAATTCTTCGGAAATTATATATGTCATGTTATAAAACGACAGAAATATTTGTTACTCAGAAATGTCCGTCGAAATACGTTCTAAGTTGAGTGATATATTTTATTATTTAATTCAACAGAAATGTATTCTAGCTTTGAATCTATTAATCGATAGACATACATAGCTCTATTTCAAATATTTCACCGAAATGAGTTACATACCAAGTTTATGATTGATAGAATAACTACCATCCCTTTCTTCTTTTCTTGGTTACGATGGAAGTTTCACAATGTGTTTATTTTATTGGAAAGCGAAACATATATAACTGTTATTTTAAGAATAGCGCCCGTTGGACGGGCTGGGACGGGGCGCGTCGCAGCGCAATAATCCACTTAGATCGATTTTGTATGGAGCAATGCCCACTGTGTCGACGGGTTTCCGCTCGGAACCCCGCGCGCATTTCCCGATGCGGCTTACATCACCAAAGATCACGATACCACTATATAGAATACACAAATGGCATTTTAACGTAACGTTTGACAACTACTATAGGCGCCACTTTCCATACTTGAAGATTTTAAGGTCGAGTCGCTTCCCTATATTTTTTATTTTTAGTACAGAATAACAAAAATCTGCCGATGTGATGCGGCCCAGCCCGCATCAGTGTGCTTTTCAGTGCGATGCGCCACGACCCAACACGTTGCGCCCTGTCAACAGTGGGCGCTACCCTTTATAATGAGGAAGGGATGCGATGACCCCTACGGCGGGATGAATTTAGATCAATGGATTCAGTACTACTTTTCAACTAGTGCAGTAAGATTAGTTGGTAAGAGTTATGAATAAAATAAATAATTTGTTAAGTTTCTTCGCTGTTCTAGGGTTGCATAATTTATACAGTCCCAGAGAAACTTGCAGACAGAAGAAAATAAGTGTTGTTAATAAAAAACGAATGTAGGTACGTAATGTTAAGCTAATGTATTTTTTTTGTTTTGAATAAGCACGTCATATCAGCAGCAAACCCTTGCCTTGCCTTTACTTCTTACGATATCTTTCATAATAATTATGTTATTCACGTACCTATATTAAGTACGGAAATAATACAATGAGACTATACGTACAGTCCTATACAGAGTCGTTCAAAAATAATTTAGTTTCTCAATAAGTAATTTTACATAAATTGCTTACAATTAAAAATATATAACATATTTATAGAATATATTATTTATTGTAATACAGTTCATACAAAACTTAATGCGCATCCGAAGTAGGTAACGTGTCGTTGCACAGAACTCATTTCAAGGCATCGGCGAAGTAAGGTAGTTCATCACGCTCTCGCTCGTACTCGTTCAAAATTCTGCTTCGTATTTATTGCTTAGGTACAGTTGCGGAAAACTTTTGCTTTATGTTATAGATTTCGTATTGTATACTATGTATAAAAAATAAATTAACCATTCTATCAAACACAGAATATTTTGGATACATAACTTACTTTCTTGCACATACAAAATTGCCGTGTTTGTGACAGTATAAATGTTAGATAATTAATATACTTAAGCTACCACAACAAACATACTAAAAACATGTGGTAAATTATGATTGTTAGGGTTGAACCAAATCACATTTTTAAAATAATGTTCAAATATTAAAACGTAATATACTTATTATAAATTTAAATAATGATTATGATTAAATTTAAAAAAAGATATAAACAGCACAATGTGGTAGAAATTATTGGTATAAATAAATATAGTTATAACAACTTCTAACACATCTTCTGGGCCCCAACCATGAGTTTACGGCTTGTTAAGTTATTTACTCTTATACTCTCTACCGTCTCTGTAAATTATTTATATAAAAATTTTGAACAACGCCTCTATGGCTAACGAAAGAAACATATTTTTAGACCAATAGTGTCATAGATTTTGACGCATAACTTACAGCACGTATGCCAACTCATGGTAAAGGCTCAGCAAATAGATATGTTTCATTTAAAATTTTTGAATTGGCGCCGAAAGGCACGTCGATGGTACCTGCTGAACGAAAATCGCGCAAGGCGTATTTAAGTTTTGCGAGAACAGTACTTATGAAAATGAGACAATACATTTTCTTTAATGATTTTTATATAAATAATAAAAATGAAAATTGTTAACGATTCGTTGAGTTACGTAGAAGATAAAAGAGGTAAAGGGGTAGATGTTAAAAATAGAACGCTGACAGCAGCTACAGGAAGTAGAATTTTGTTACTAAGATATTTTTATTCATAAAGTAACAATAGTTGCTTGATTTGTTGTTGTGATGGTGTTTTGCAATTTCATTTTTTTTGAGATTATTTTAGTAGAAATAAATAAATACACAAAGACAAGCTTTTTTATATATATAATTATTATCTATGACCCTAAAGAGGCAACTGAAATAAACCATTAATAGAAAATGTTAAAAGAATATACACAGAACTGTAAAAAAATTCGGAAAATTAAAATCAAGGCCGCGTTTTTGAACGTTCTTACTGCCGAGTTCCGATAATACTCGGGTCCGCGGAAGTTGAACAACTGTAGAAACTTATCTGACGCAGTCGCCAGCTACTTTTCAGCTTGCAATGATTCGGGACGTTAAGGAAATAGATTTCAAAACCCTTATTTAAATAAATTCTTCGAAATATATTAAAGCACAAGCATTTCAGACCACACAATATTCTTTTAAATCTTTTAGAAAAGGCTCTAAAAATAAATAAAAGTAACATATTTGAATATTTTTTACATTAAATACATATTATAAGACATTTGAATATACATGGTGTTATTATTGCATAAAACATTATAAAACGATCATCGTAAAATTTACATTTTAATTGACTACCTCTAAATTCAAGTGTGTCATTGCAAATTCACATCACACTGACTTTTAACTACTTTCTATCATTTCAATGACATTTATTGCCGTAACTAAGAAATACTTTATCACCCAATTTTTAATCAGATCGCTACTAAAAATACAAATAATTTAAAAGAATATATTAATTACATCAGAAATTCTAAGCTAGAAAATAGGAACAATTTGAAAAAAAAAACTATTACTATACATGAAATCTGTAAACAGAAGATATTAAACATAACATAATAAAATCATATTTATATCTATTTTAAACCCCGACGGAAAAAGAGGTCTGTTTGTGGCATCATAACTTTTGCAGAAATGAACCGATTTCGAAGCGGATTTTTTCTTTTGAAAATTTGCATGATGCAGATGGTTCCTACCTACATTACACAAAGGCTTCATACAGGATATTTTTTATGTATATCTGTTGGTAAGTGAATTTAAACTGTTATCATAAATTGATTTCAATCAGCACCTTTCAAGTTTCTTCTCGTTCCTTATGTTCCGTTGGTCAAGCGGAATGCACTTATTTCTTTTAATCTAGATGGGATATCTTTTCAATATCCATAGAATAGTGGATTATTTTTAATGTAATAATACTGATTACACAAATTAGAATTTCTTTTATAACAACTTATATGTTAGCGATAAGAAAACAACTACGTTATTGACGATCGACGATCGTAATCTATAATATCGAAACTTCTAATTTTCTGCGATTAAAGTGTTATTAGTCCGATAACGTCATCAGTTTTTTGGTGCAATCGTACTATAGTCGCTTTCTAACTAAATATTTACTTTTAGTAAAACACTTATATAACCTACGACTATAAAACACACAGTATAAACTAAAATTCTATAAGAACGAATGGCAGTAACCGATATATCAAACATAAAGGAAATTGTTTCTACAATTATTTAAAAAAGCATTGTGCATTTTACATACGTACAATACAAAAGTTATACATTTGACAGTTTAACTACAATATATTTACTAAAATTTACTTATCTTACATTAAATTAAATTCGTCCGTTGTTTATAAAAAGACGTAACTTTTTTTAAATTATTACAAAAGCCTTAATGTATAAATTAAAAACCCAGATATTCCTATATATTAATATACTGAATAATTATTCTATACTTGACTTGTATAACGTCCAGACTGATGTTTTTTCATTTGTTCTATAACAGTTACCTCTCTTTATTAATCGACGGATAAATTACATAACAATATAGTCAACAAGAATTTCAACAATGGACTGCGTAACTATATTAGCCACATATTTTTCTGAGATAAAATATCCAAACACGAGTTACCAAGTCGAATTACGTCAGAGCAGGTCAATCATAATATACGTAAATTATGGCCGTTTGCTATTGGTTGTTGCGTACACGCAATTTTCGTAGTACGCTGAGTCTTAGCCTTGGCAAACCGTTATTAGCCGCGAATAGTGGCTGGTGGGGTTAAGACTGCAACATTGTAATTTAAAGCGATACATTCTGTAAATCAGTATTCCCAATTGATTTTAGAAAAATATAACTGATTCGCGCAAAATAAACATATTTTTGTATCAATAGACTGTAAGTGACTCAGGAACAAATTTATTATCCGTGACGTAATTTACAATTCCTCATACGCTTCTAGTTACTCGTTTCAGGATATTTTTCGCACATGCGTACTCGGCTATAAATTATTACGTACATATCTGGCAACACTGATTACTATTTAAAAATAAATTCACACGGATTAATGGATAAGTTGTAAAAAACTATTTTAAGAAACGAAACCTTAAAAAACGAGCTCTGAATTGAAAAGGTATTTAATAACATTCTACACTGGCTGGTTGACTAATTGAAAAATTTGAAACGATAAAAAAGTGCTTTAATATTATCTAGACGTGAAACAGTTACCTAATACAGTGCACCAGATTAGAAGAAACTTGTACTTTAGTCAAGTACCATCGAGACAGATCTTGATCCAACGGTGAAATCTTTGTATTGAGAAAATACACACAGCTGGAAGTAAAAAGTTGCAAATTATTTACAAGCAATACATGAACCAAGAGATATTTAGTTACATAACAAAATGTTACCAGCTTTATGTCTCGAAGTTTTACTCCCATTTACCCGAATTTGATAATAAATTACATTTAATTTTTTACTGAATGTGACTTTTAAATGCAATAACAATTATTTAAATCAAATTAGAACTTTCATCGACAAAAGTGCTCGAACAAACAATAATTATTCAGGTCTATATCATATTAGTAGAATACTTAATAATAAAATTATTAATATAAAAGCAAATCTCCATCAATTTCTCTAAAATTATTTTTTCCAGATAATACATATATTTCTTCTCCTTTATATAACAAACAAAATTGTTCTTGAATAAAAGTTATTTATGTGCTAATCTTTATTTTATTTTGCAAACAAGAAACAAATTAAATTTCTAACACAGATATGGCTTGGTAATCGAAAAGTGAACTTGGTAGTTCTTTCATGCCACTTGAGTAGCTACTATCGCGAAGTCCGTCTGCTTGATTCGGCATTGTCGTTTTAAAAAACGTGGCTCCATTAATCTATATTTTGCCTCGTTTACAGTCAACAATAGTTGTTCAAATAAAAATATACACAGACACAGTAAACCATATAATAATCCGTATCTCCATTAATAGTATGACAGTTATGCATATCCCTGATAATACTGTATAGCTAATGATACACGGGTTATATATTGATTATTGACGAGTTATCGAGTTCAGTAGGTAGTTTAGATAATATTTAACTTCAATATCAGCGCCTAGTATTACAAAGACTATTCGTTGAACTAATGGAAGGTCTTAGATTATAATCAATCACGTATTTTCATATCTACCGACATGTTTTCAGAACCGCCAGACAAGTTCACGCCAGAAGGAGTTTCTGTTAATGACGCCAAAAATATAAATGTATAACTTAAGTTTACTTTTTTAATTTACTGCCTGTTGTTTTAAAAAACCGCTACAAATTATTTTACCATACCATAAAAATATTTTTAATAAGTTTTATTACCGCATTCGTAACAGTGAGATCCGAGAAAGAGTGGGATTGAAAGAAAGTGTTGGTGTTAAAATGCGAAAGGGCATGCTCCGCTGGTTCGGTCATATGAAAAGAATGACAGATGAAATATTGACAAATGAGATAAACAATGCGAATGTGGGTGGATGTAGGTACCCGGGGAGACCAAGGTTGACATTCCACGATCAGATCACTCGGACATTATCCGAGGGTGGTTTCAAGAGTCTCCGAAACCGGCGTGTTTGTATGAAAAGGGTAATGAACGTGAAGGAAGTCAGACAGGTTTGTTAGGATCGTGAGGTCTGGCACTCGATACTCTCTGCCTACCTCGTAAGGGAGTTGGCGTAAAGATATGTATGTATGTATTACACATTCCTATGACAATTGGGGTATTTTCTCGGCAATGATAATAAAAAAAATAGTGTTGCCGAAAGAATTTGTACTTTTTCCATTGAATTTCACACAAATTTCACAAACAAACTAGAAACATACCTACACTATATGAAATGTAGAAGATAAAACGAAAAACTAAAAATTACCACGTTTCTGTGGCAATTACCGCGAATCTTGTTACATTCGACAAATGTCAAAACAGTACCAATGTTTGCTGCGCGCAGTCTTATCTGGCAAGCACTCTACATACCACGTCGTGACGTCATTATTACAGCTTGTCATTGAACCCGATCAGCATTTCGACAACATTATAGGTTTCACCGATCATATTGAAAACCGAGTTTAGTAAAACTAAGTTCAGCGCAAACTAGTTCCGCTATTGGTTCTGATCTCGTTTATAACTACTGCAAGCACTCTTTTAAAATTGACAATATTCTTATTCTCTGATAATCTACAACACACGTCAAATCGTTTGATAATATATGTATATACAATAGCCAAAATGTCTTTGACAATAAAACTGACGCTCTTGACAATCGACTAAAGCGCGTTGAACTCGGAAATTAACTCTTAATTTTTAAATGAAGTAAATTGACCATTCAGAAATTGAACTCGATTTAGATAAATAAAGTTTTATGTATCAAGGAGGAATGCAAACTGCAGTTCTAAAGCAGGGTAGTGCGCTAACAGAGTTCAGTTTATTTTGATCGCGTTTAAATACGACAGAGAAATCCAGCCAAGTTGGCAATATGTAAGTAGGCATAAAAAGGTCCGTTAGGCAAATTTATACACTTTTTTGTAGATTGAAGATTTTCATACTATCATGAAAAATAAAGTTAATTCAAACTATTAAAAAGATTAAATTAAGTAAAATTTCAGATCTATAAGACTTATGTAGCAGAATTAATAAGTTTTTTGTACTTTACCAATTTCCTGGCAAACACATCAACAGGACAAATCGGCCATTTTGCAAACTCTTTTCAGATTGTTTCATCGTGATCACTAGATCAGTTATGTTATATGTACTCGAAATAATATGATGTCTTTGTGCTGCTGAAACGTGCAAAGCAGCCGTAACTCAATATAAAGCCCGCTTTATACGAGTCAATTCACATGCTTCCAAGCAGAAAATTCAATTGGTACACTACAATTGACTTTTGGGATGGGATTATAATTATGATTGTAGATCTTACCTTATCTTTGAGCTGCTGACACATGTGTAAAGCTGCCGTCAACATAAATAGCACGTCACTCAACCACGGCACCGCACAATCCGCTTGACAAGAATCCATTCGCATCGTCCCATGCACTGTACTCAGTTGGTACGCTACAAATATTAACTTATGGGATTGAATGTAGAATGATATTGCTAAGTCTTCTGGCAGGTTAGGTGCAAGCGCCTTCTGCAAGTTAAGTTAGCTTTTTATAGCAAAGATTCTCAAATACATCAGCGGTATGACCAGATAACTTTTATTCATATCGAAATAACGAAAAATCTGTTATGCTACTTGACATTCATTCAATTTTATTTTTGTTTTTGGTCAGTCTGGTGCCTCGGGTGTTAAAATAGTGACTTGAAAATATTTGTTTTATCAAATCCAAACCCAGAACTTAAGACAACAAGGTTAAGCGAAAAACTCGATTTCTATGAAAATTATCTTATACTTTAGTATGGGGTCACTGAGCATACTAAAAAGAGTTTGAAGCAAAGATTTTCTTATGTGAAATCAGAAATCAAACAAAGATGGCTAAAAGCCAACAAGCACGAAGAATTTTTTCTTAAAAGCAACCAGTCTTGGTTAGAAGGAACTTTCGAATTTCCAGTGGAGTCGCCCTCTCCACAAGGTCGACCACTAAAACCTTTTGGAGAGCAACACAAATGGCGGCAATACTAGCAGGAAGGTTTTTTGAAAACCCCGAATAATTTGCTAAAATCACAAGAATTAGTTTTCAACTCATTTATAGGTTCAAAGTTATATTAGAAACGATATCGAATGGTCACAAAATTGACATAATCAAATATGCTGAGTATGCTTATGATACCGAAAATTGTATGTAGAGCTGTATGGGTGGCACCCATTGACTCCCACTATTCATAAAATATTCATGCATGGTGAACAAATCATTCAAAATTATCTACTACCTATTGGTCAGCTATCGGAAAAGGCAGCAGAAGCCCGAAACAAACACTTTCGGTCATATCGGCTTAACTTTGCCAGAAAGTTTTCGAAGGAGGAATGTGACTTAGATTTTGTTATTTTGTTTTTAGTTCCGACACCCTAATTAGTTGCATGCGACAAACAAAGAAACCTTCACGAAAAGCATTTCTCCCTGAAATAATAGAATTATTGATGTCTGCGGAACCAAATAGAGAGGTAGTGGAGGAATTCTTTAAAGGTGAAGATGATGTCAATTAGTTATAGTAACGTAGTTTTATATTTTCATGTTTTTTTAGTTTTTAAGAGTTAAAAGTTTTTATATTAATTATTACTTAATTTTTCTTCTGTCCTTGACCAAAAAGATGCTATTTTTTTGTAAAAATGTAAACAAAGATATACTTTTTAAATTACGTTACTTTTTACTTTATACATTGCATGTCTAAGCAAAAAAACACTATAAAATATTTTTGAGCGCCTGAACTGGTAAAATCTACGTATGTGCGCCGTGTCTACTTTCTGGTGCCATCTTATTGTTAACCTTGGGACATATTGTATAAATACTATCTAATTACATGGAAACATAATAGCGCAAATGGAATAGAAACTTATATCTAGATTGCAAAACAATACACATCAATCTAATTTTATCATTTTTCGTATGGCTTCTTTGTTAGAGAGGTTAACATACACTGTTTCTATCACAATGACAGAAACAATATTTTAACAAACCGTTGTTTTAATCTTTTAATATACTAAAGGTTTCGAGTACCTTACTCACACAAAAACGTACTTTACTTGTGTACCTATCTATAGGGCATAACTAATTGCGTGAACGGTAAAGAAAGGAAAAATTTCGCCGCAGGATTTGAGTCCTCAGTAGCTAACCGTTTGTCAAAGCTTTCATTGGCTGAGATGAAAGGGTACAGGTTCAAATCCTGTCTGGGGCGAAATTTTTCCTTTCTTTAAAATTTGTAAAGACCTAAATATTATTATTTACGAGTTAAACATTTTCTGAAATCAATAACTACCATATTTTTATCACATACCATATTTCTACTTTTCATTAATTCATCAATAGCTTTTTTCTTTGGTAACACTAAAGCCGTCCTTGCTCTTTGAAGGGATCCCAGGAGGCATTGTATTATGTGTAACACTTCTTCTGAGCAACTGAAATCAGCAAAGATATATATAACACTAGCCGACCCAGCGAACTTTGTATCACTTGACCAGCTACTACATAATATTAATTGATGCTCCGATATTAACGCGGTCTACCGGATCCAATGTAAAACACTCCAAAATCAACAACTACTTACAAATAAAAAAAATATTTAAAAAAACATTTTCCAAATCCACTTGAACACACACAGAAAAATGTCATCAAAATCTCTACAATCTGTTAGGAATTCAGTGACATACGCACACAAGAAGTACGTCATATTAAAAGATATACCTACACAAATTTATTATAAGTCCAAGGTGTCTGTTTGCATGTATGTTCTGTTTTCACTTTCACATCAAAGTAGCTGAACTAATTCTACTGAGTTTTAGCATAGGAATAAATAAGACGTAAAGGACATAGGCTACTTTTATCCCGATATCTCAATGGGTTGCTGTGGGAGTACTAAACAACTTTAACATTCACATAACCTCATAGTATAAATACAGAGTTTCTATAGATGTAAGGACATTTGTTATTCATGACAGAACAGTAAAACTGAAGTAAATAAAATTTCGCAAAATATTTGCCAACCATGCAACAAAGCATTTATAAAACTGCTTTCAGTAAAATATTTACTAACAGAATTTTACCTGAATACATAATGTTTATCCACATTATCAATATATCCTATTGCTTGTTGCAAATGATTAGCTGCATCCTGTATCTGCTGAAGTTTCCATGGTCCATCTTGGTTTATAGACGTTTTGCATATTGAATGCATTTGCCTTAACACTTTAAAGCTGATGTCCTAAAATACAAATAACAGATGTTGTTTTCAAAAATAAGTATGGTTAATATACAAAAATGAATTAAACATTTTCTAGATTTAATTGGGGTGTGTAATATATTTTTTATTTTAGTCAATTTTGTACTTTAGTGACCTCCACCTCACTCTGGTTTGAGAAAATAACTAGAAATAAAAGCATTTGTACTTGAGACGCAAATGCCTAATCAATATTGCATTTGAACCTGAGCTTCACTTTATTTGGGACTCTAATCACATAACAAAGTAGTGGTACAAACTCATAAAGCAGCACCGAGTGACAGATGTAAAGTAAATTTAATTTGTCACGCCTCACTGGACGAGTGGCTAGCTTACACACCTAACCACACTGATCAACAACAAATATATTCAATGTTCTTTACTTTTCTGCTATACAATAGCTTCCAAAATGAATTTAATAATACATTTTGTCCCTGTACATGCAAAAGTAATAAATAAATAAATAATAAATAAATATCTCTGGACAAGTTACACCAATTGAATCTAAACCCAAAGTAAGCAAATTATATGCTTGTGTTATGGGTGTTAATCAACGATTCTAATACATAGAAATAATTAAATAGATACTAGAATAAATTTAATAAACACCCAGACCCGGAAATGCAGACATCTAAATGTTCATCACACAAATGCCTGCCCCCATCGGGAATCGAACCCGAGCCTCGCGGTTATTCGGTGTAGTTAGGCGTGTACGCTAGCCACTCAACCAACGAGGCGGTCAAAAAAAGTCACTGTTTTATTTTTTTATTTTTTATTTGACACTGTCATAGTTATTTTTTAATAATGCACATATTGTAAGAAACTTCCAAAAGATACAACAACACACA
>NJDC01001801.1:121744-132788 GCA_002245475.1 Calephelis virginiensis | reverse complement strand
GTGTTTGTATGAAAATGGTTATGAATGTGAAGGAATCCAAACAGGTTTGTCAGGATCGTGAGTTCTGCCACTCGTTACTCTCTGCCTACCCCGTAAGAGACTTGTCGTGAAGATATATATATATGTATGTATAATGTAAAGAATTTTTATTTAAGATGGTAGACGTGGCAGGATGGCCTATGGGTCAAAGTAAGAAGTTTTTGCACCATCGTGAAAGAAGATGGTCGTGTCGTTTTCGTAAATAATAAACTTTGTGTTAATTATGAGTAAAATTGGTTAATGAAGGTAGTATATAGTTAAATTTTATTCTGTTAAAGTGTACAAGAGAAATGATTGTGAAAAGATTAGCGTATTATGTGTTACCTCGCTGACGCCAAATCTCACTAAATGAGCTTAAGTTACGAGACCGCCGATTTATTCAAGACCCTGACATGACTTTGTATATGATGGCTTTATGACCGTTAAAAAGAATTTACTAATACCCCCTCTACAGTCCAAAAGCAAAAGCGATTTTCCCGCCCGATAGCCAGCACGTTTGGCGAAAAATGGCGGCAAAATAAAATTGGCGAATAACGATGATATCTTTCGATTTATGTATTATAAACATATAAATGTATATATTTTTAGAATCCTTGAGAATTAAGCTACGTAATAACGCAAAAATGTGTATGTTTAACCTCAAAACCATTTGCAACAAACAAAATGTGAAAAAACTTTCCGTGCTTTTTTCCAATTTTCCCAAGAAAAACATTTCTTTTTAAAAACAAACGTGGTTTATTTACCTTCTGTATACTTTATTCCAAAGAACATGAAACGTTTAACAGAATGCTATTACAAAAACAACAATGTCCATGCAAATATTTTACAACACAAGCTTTATAGAATTAAATTCTTGCATGTTCGAAAAAGTGTCACGTGCTATTTAATCTCTTATTATGGAGTATTTAGTGGAAGACACTCATAAAAATTATATGTTTTATCTGTAGATATGTCATATAAACATATTACAAATGTTATTTACAAGAATAATTTATTATTTAATTAGAAATAGTTAAAATCGAGCGGGCCGTTACGTCACAAGTGCATACATACAAACATGACCGACTTATATATCGCTAAATTTTATGTAAAACTAGTTAAATGATTTGTAGTGCACTTACCAAAATATAATTTTAACACTTAACTAACACATTTTCACATCACTTTTTCAGGCTTATTCATAAACGTTGTTTAACTTTTAATCACCAATTTAAATAATGTTTAATTTTTTTTATTCATTAACGCTATTTAGAGTTAATCATTTGTTTAAATATACTCTTCAACAGCTGTCACTTTAAAGTTTAAACCATAGATTTAGAATGCTTTAAACAACCTCGGACCCTTGTTTAAAACCTTAATTAACAAAATGGCTGACTAAATTTCAAACAGCTGATTTTATGTGCAATGACAAAATGCAACAAATAGCCGTTTAATATGGCTCATTTGTGTATTGTTATGAATTTTCTATAATACACGCATTGAAATATTTTGGACAAATTTGGACGAGATGTGTTGGATTTTGGAACAATATAGGACTATAACAATATGTTTTATTATGGAGATGGCCAATGACTCCTATGAAGAAACGAATAGTTTTCCAGAGCATTATTTATGAAATTGGAACCAAAAAAGTAGACAGATTTTTGATGGTGAGAATTTCACGACACCAAAGGTGGCAATGGTGAGTTTCCAACCTGAGGCTGGGATGTTAAGCCCCGAGCAAATGTAAGTTTACCGGCTACTTTATTCTACGAACTGGAACAATTCAACAGCAAGCACTGACGTTATGGTGGCAGGAATAGGTAAGGCGGTGGTACCAATCCGGATGAGTCGCTGCAAAACTCTACCACCTAATCAGATGTCACGGTGCTAGTGACGGTAAGCCTATGCTCGCTTTTTACGCGCTGTCTAACAGGAAGGTAGATGGTCTATTCTAAAAAGGAACTCGAACGAACACGGGGGAAAATATTACAGAAATGACACCATTTTATATTTAGCTTAGTAACATAATGTAGATGCATTAAAAAACATTATTTTTGAAATCGTTTCAAACGTTTTGTGACTATGTTGCATCAACTTTTATTTACTCTAATAAATTTAATTGTATTGTAGTACAATACGAGTAGTACTGAACTTTAACATCACATTTATTAAAAAACGCCAACAAGTTACATAGGCCAGCTATGGGCCAACTAGTGCCCAGCACATTAGCAGGTAGATAGTTATAGACAAGGAATATAAATACTCTTTAGCAAGAGGTTATAGATGTCCGACACCGTATTCAGAAACAACGATGTTGACAACGGATGACAATTGTTTAATTCACTTTTAGCAAAAGAAATTAGCATACAGCCACATTTCTACCAAAAACTACCAAGTTAAACAGTATTTAACTAAGTATTGGAGTTTTGGCGCCATCGAGAGAAAAGATGGTCGAAGTTTTTTCATAATAATTGAATTTCGTGTTAATATTGAGTGAAATTAGTCAATTTTGGTGGCATTTTGTACACTTTGTTCAGTGAAAGTGCACAAATGAAATAATCATGAAGAAATAAGGGTATCGTGTATTTCCTCGTTGCCGCCAAATCTCGTTACATGAGCTTGTGTAAAAGGGCCACCGCTTTACCCAAGAGCCTGACATGACTTATTGACGACTTACGACTGATGACTAATTAAAATTAATTGAAATTGATATAAAATTTGATGCAAATTTCTACTTGACTAATGGCTAAATACTAACGTGAAGGCCAAAACTTAAAGAAAGAAAAGAAAGAAAAACTAAGTATTGTCAAAATGTACTTTATGAATAACAAATTTTTAAACAATGTTTAAGGCTTAATCAAATGATTAGTTAAGCAATGTTTAGGTGGTTATTTAACTACTTTTTATGAATAAGGCAGGTTTTCAAGTCATTAATCAACTACATACTTGAAAAAAGCGTAACGGATGAATAAATCATGCCATCTCAACTCGTTCCGAAAATTTTTTTACAATGTTGACATATTTCAAACTTTTTAATACGACGGGTTGTTTATTCTGCTACAGACAAAAAAAAAATCTTTGGATACACGAAGTTTACTTGAACAAACTGGAATTAATAATGGAGCGCGGCAGTCGAGGCCCAAATCGGCTCGGGACCGTTGAGCGGACTTTTTTTAGACACCCGATATGGGTTACGGACCGTTGGAAGATATGACAGTATCAAGAATGGCCTAAAGGTCTAAGCCGGCCCCAGAAGGGGTTAAATTAACTAATAAATAAAATTAAAAAGTAAGATATAATTTTTGACTTTGACAATAAAATTTTGATCAGGCACTTGACACCTGACGTTAAGCTGATAGCTATGGCTGATAGATGACAATTGACATTTGACAGTTGATTTATTATTTTCCAGCTGAGGTGTTGACTGGTCATATTTGTGTAGTAGTCATTGAATTTTATATATTGTAATAACTACTAATACGGAAAGAAATCAAAATAATACAATTTGATTTCAAAAAATGAGTTTTTGTACTATGCAGTAAAGACTTAAGATGTGGGTAAAACCTGAGGAAGTGTACCTTAAAACCCCTTTATGGTAACGACTTTGAAACCGCTGCTTATCTTTCGTTTACAATTGCGTTGTTTGTTGTTGTTTGTTCATTTCTTAATAAAATTATGTTTATTCATAGGGATGCCGACGATACCACGTTATATTTTGTTTTACAACGAAGAAAAAGTCATGGAAAATCAAAAAGCCTTTCGTCACTCTTCGTCGGGACATTGGATAGTGTTTTTGATACAAAACCCGCTCCGTTCAGAATCTTACATCAAACACCTAATTCTGAAATATATTACGGTAACTTAATTGAGTCTACATTGCCTTTCATATGTATAAAAAAGTAATTATATTTTTGGTTTACTTAAAATGTATTGGAAAATAGGGCAAATGTTTCGTCTTTTCTTTAATATTTTATTTGTTATCACTTTTTAGTGCTTCATTTAATGCTTTTAGAAAAAATATTTATTGTGTTATTCAGATAGTATGTAACAATAAATTTAAATTTTCATTTTTAAATTCTGTGTACTATTGCTGGATTGGTGAAAAGAAACAGCATTTAGTTGAAGCTTCTTTATTGCAGAGGAGTACACTTTTCATAGCTTGCTTTTTGAATGTAATTTATTTACAAAAAATGTGTCTTTTTATACAATTTCTGAGCTTATGATACTATTATTTGTTTGGTTAGCCAATCAGAATACATTAAAATGACCAATCACAAGTTAGAACACAAATTTTACATAAGGTACTAGCTGTCTTACGGCTCGACCATACAGAGAGCCGAGGTCGCTAAGGGACCCATCCAACGGGGTTGTACCGTATGGAGAGCCGCGGACTTAAAACTCAATTTTTTAACTTTATAAGTCGTACAGTGAGCCAGAATGTTATTTTTAATGACAAAAGAAGTTACTGTTAATACAATACTATGATAAAGAGCTCTACTGTGCGGGTTTAATTAAATTATACAATACACATGAAACTAAGACAAATAGAATACATATTTTACATATTTAATTTTACATTTTATACACTGTTAAACAATTAACACATTTTTAGTTATCCTGCACAAATTCTACCTTCTTTGTCAAGGTGTTAAGAGTAATGGTAATAAATAGAATAACAATTGGTACCCAGGTAGACAGAAATTCCCAACATTTCTCATATTCATTAATTTTAGATTGCTGTAGGTAAGTTTAAATTATTTGAAAAATATTGGTTTTGTATATAAAAAGTAGGACACATGGCGTATGATATGGCACACAAAGTAACATCAAAATAATCCCTGTTGAATTGACTTTGTAGTCATGAATTAGCTACAGCTATTTATATTTATCTCATTAACAAAAAGTATTAACATTTTAGTTATAGCTACAGCATTAACAGAGCAGGAAATAAGACAAGATTGGGATTGGCTTCTAGAAAATGTTTGCTCAACATTACATTCATTTGATAGTGACGAAGAAAGAACAGAATTTGTATGCTGTAAAATTAACTCAATAATTGCCACTGAACAGGAAAACATTACTGAAGGTAATAAGTAGACTTTTTTTTTAAATAATTGTTCAGTTGTTACCATGACTTTTACAGGGTCTTTGATGTCACATAGCTGTCGCACCTTAAATCAAGGCGGATAAAAGTAAAATGTTAAGCTATCTCTACATACTATAAAACAAATTTGCTTTCCACTTCTATTCCTTGTGTACATGTATACTTAGATCTTTAAAATGACGCAATAGGTTATTATATAGTTTTTACTGTTGTTAAGATAATTTATTCCCTTAGGTCAATGCCTACAACACATTCATATTACTGTAGAGAAGAAAGCACGCTGCTTCTTGCTTATGAAATGCCGCAGAACCACGAATTGTTCTTAGGTCCGAACTTTGAAAAATGTCATAGCTGCCTATGTGGGGTTTGAATCAATTACGGATGAACAAAGGAGAGCCTGCTTCTTATTACTACACTTTGCATATAAAAAAGAATTGTAAAAAAAATAGGTAAAGATATGTAAAAAGTGAATAAATGAAAATGTATATGAATTTAGATTTTAGATAGCAGAAAATCTTCACAGTGTAGGGAAAGGGGAATTATTTAACTCGGAAATTAAAGCAAAAGCTTCATAAACTCTGTGGGCACATTTTCATGGCAAGGATAAGTGTAAGTGTGAATATTAGACCAACAAATACGTCTGTGAAATAAGATAGGATTTATGTTATTATATCTGGGATCTCTTAAAACAATATTATTTCAATAATACTAACTGTCATTTGACAAAAAGATATTTGTCACAAAGTTGTTTTTAGAAGTGAACAGCTTAGCAGCATTGAAATAATACTGCTTTAGGAGTTTGTGGTAAGCACCCTGGTCCTATAATTAATGCCTTAATAACTAATTAAAATAAAAGTTGATGCAGATTTTTATAAATTTGTTATGTGTTTGTTTTTTATTGATCTCATCTTGAATTTGGTGTCCAGAGTGCAATGACTCTCAGAAGGCTATTATTCTGATCACTTTGAAAAGCTTAATAACTTTAAAACAAATAGTGTAATAAAGTTAGGTAGAAATGCAACTTATTCAATTACTGTTAATTTCAACTAAATTATTGTCACTTCCATTTCTCACCCACAGATCAACTTAGGTCTTCCAAACTATTCTCTTGCCCCATAGCTTTTTCATTCAGCTTATTATAAATTAATTGTGGTTCTTACAGCATATTTAGGGAGGCTTTTGCTATAAATTGTAAGTTTAATGTTAACCTACCTCTAAACACAACACTTAAACACAACACTAGTATGCAGAAGTATTCAAGTCCCCCTGATATTGTCAAGAAAGTAGTGTCCTACCACTATATTTCGCACATAGTCTATCTGATGCGCTTTTATAAGAATAGTGTTTTTCTGTATTAAACAATTGCTATAAAGACTCTTTTATTGCAGATGAAGATACTATCACTTATAAAAATGTTGATTATGAGTTTCATCAAAGATTTTCAATGCCTAAAGATGAAAAGTTAGTATGTTACTACTCATGCAGGTGAGACATTATGTTTTGTTTTTTTTTTTATAATTTTAGCAGTTGATAGATACACCATGCAATTTTAGCTAGTTACAGTAACTGATAAATTACCATTGATGTAACATTATTAATATGCAACTGTGACTGATATGTTTGTATTACTTGTAAAATTTATTAAGGACCCAAAAAAACTTTAAGGTATTTAATTTTTGGCTAAAACTGTATTAAAAAAATACTTTGCATATTTTTGAACTCTTTTAAAAACATAAACAGTCATAATCCATGTAATAAAAGTGATGTTTGTAAGTTTGTCTGTCTGTTTTCTAAGAATCAAAATATTTTTTTTAGTAATTGGATTTCCATTTTGACTTTAGCACATGGTTCATAGTTTACCTACAGCAAAAAGCAGTTGTGCCTTTTTTGATTTGTTAGCCTATAAATTCTGTTTAAAAAAATTCAAATGTTTATTGTCTATTTTAGCTACTGGAAAGGCAAAATTCCTCGGCAAGGATGGATGTATCTATCTGTTCATTATATGTGTTTTTATTCTTATATCTTTGGACGGAAAACAGCAATAAAAATTCGCTGGGCTGATGTGACGGAATTAGCTAAGAGTAACAGCTTACTCTTTCCAGATTCGATTAAAGTAGTTACAAGAGATGGAGAACACTATTTCACTATGTTTTTGAAGAAGAAGGAAACTTTTGCTTTAATGCAACAATTGGCAAATATTGCAATGAAACAGTAAGTTCTTCTGGATCTCCATTTATGAGATTTATATTTGAATTTAAATAAAAGCTATAATTAGTGCAATAATATCAATTTCATCTTTTTTTATTAAAGTTGTCCGCCGCACAGTTTTTGAATTTGATTAACACATCAACACATCAATATTATAAGTATAAATATTAATTATTCTCAATAGAACACATGTTCAGCATGTTAAAAATGTTTGTCTGCCTGACCGCGATTCACACCGAACATACTGAACCAATCATACCCAAAGTTGGTTTGTTCCGAGGAATATTGTAAGGCTACTTTTTAGCCCTTTTACTAAACTGGTTTCTGTGCGACAGGTGTAAAAGTCAATGTGTGAGTTGTGATACATTAACCTGCATACCTATTTAATTTTTTGTTTCGTAGTATGCCCATAGGGTTTGTTATACGGATAAAAAATATGTTCTGTAATTTTTTACAAGTTAAAAGTTTTGTAAATTAGAAATATGGCTTCAATTTAAACTTTTTTAAAGCAATACAGCAGGCATGTCTTGATTGGTAAGAGACATGTATCATCACTTTGTGATATGGATCATAGGTAACATCAATATGGATGTTACTGGTGTGTCTTTAACTTAGGGCCTGTATGTTATGGCGTACGTACAAGGCTACCCTACCCTCCAGCACGGAACACAACCATGGCGGCAATGACGCTACTCTGGGCCACTCCTCTGGCTAAGCACTCTGCTCGCCCACTAGCCCGGTGACGTTATAAAAGTCTATAGACGTACACAACATTAGTCATTTCGAAAAAAAAAAGGGCATCTTCCAGTAATTCAAGTATGACGGCAAAGCTGCGAGTGGAGGCTAGTCATGGTGAGACACTTTTTTTATACACGAAAACTAGTCATATAAATATATTTCACAAGTCCGAAATCTTATAATCTCTTTTGCAATTCCATATACATAAATATGTAATAACTAACTGAAATCTTGAAAATTTGCATGATTCATACAACATTCAGTTATTGTTTAGTAGTTGCTCTAGTTTTATTGTTATTCAGATACATGTTAACTCTTATCTACTATACCTGTAATATTATGAAGGTAAGATAAGGTATTTGGGCGTGAGGGTTGGACGAGCCATTGTCTGCTGATGATCTAATAATATAGCTTGCTGGATTATTTAGCTAGTCCAGTTGAAATAATTGGTAGAATCCTACTCGTGCCGTCCACCTGTGGGTCGCGTGGTGGCAGGCATCCCATACTACTTATACAAATCTCGTTCCTACATGCTACTTGTCTACGACCAGGAAAAGTTTCCCACACCCTAAATAATCTCGAAGACCAGGCTCCTGCCGCGGTGTGAATATAGTTATAACTTGTAAGTAACGTGTATTATCATCAGAATATATGTCTGCTGGTTTGCATTTATATGCCATATAAGATTGTTAGAAAAAGGGCTGTTATTAGAAGATATCCAAAGGATTTTGTTTCAATTTAGCAAAGTTGTAGATTGTGGTTTTTGTGGTATTGGGTAAAGCCACAAGATATAAAGCTAAAGGATTATTACAGGCAACAAAGCATTTATCTTCAGTTTCTGATTACCTTTGTATCTAAGAGTTTAACAGTATATTCTTGTACATACTAACGTTATTAATAAGGAGTCTATCCTTATTAATAATGTTAGTTTATAAAAACATTCAAGCATACTTTCCAACACCTTATAAAATACTGTGATACTAAAACACATATTAAATTCGTTTCTTACAAAGCCTAACATTGAGACAGTCTGGATATAGTATTGCTCAAGCAAATTGTTTCAAATGAGATCCATATTGTTTTAGGTTGATTGACGACAAAACTGGCACATTTAACATCGATAAAGATTTATTGACTAAACTTAGTAAAAATGTACCGAAGAAACCATCGTTTCTGAAGCGAGATTTGGATGCAAGAAAACAGTCTAATTTGTACACATTAAGATTTCGTTTGCCGCAAACTGAGAAGTTGGATGGATCCGCGGAATGCACTCTTTGGACACCATATAACAAAAGACACAACTGGGGCCGGCTGTATCTGTCACAGAACTTCATCTGTTTCGACAGTCGGGTAAGTTACGTTTGTTTTTAAAGTGTAATCTGAATAGTTATGTATAATAGAACTGCGAGACTCGGGTTCTACTCGCGACGGGGACAGGCTGCATTTGCATGATAAACATTTAGAAGACTGCATTTGCGGGTCAGGGTGTTTATTAAATTTTTTCAGGTATATCGATTTAAATATTTCTATATATTAGAAATCGTTGACTAACTCCCACGATATAAGCATATAATTTGCTTACTACGGCATTAGATTCAGTTTGTGTAACTTGTCTAGGGATCTTTTTTTATGAAAGCAATTACTGTTTCTGTCAAATCGTATCCAAAATAGTTGTACGGATTTCATTGAAATTAGGTATATATAAACTGACATTAGCAATCCCATATGTCAAGGTAGTATATACAGGGATTTATGATTGAATGAACATATTTCAATTTCGATGTTAAAATATTGCGAAGAATAGATTTTCGTAAATAATTTAAAATATTCTGCGATTCATCGGAGGCGTCAGTTCAATAACATAATTATTTTATTAGAGCGAACGCTGTCTTACGCCGCGGTCACGGTATAAAGTTATTTAAATTTACCGCTGGATCCTATAGGATGATCGGGATAATATGCACCTCACATCCTCTCCCATGACCCTATAAGTTTACCCGTGGGTATGGGGAACGGGTAACAACCCCAACTTGAAATTTGGAAAAAATTTCATCAGGATCGTTTTAGGCCTTAAGACACTATAACAAAAGCAAAACCAAATATTTGCCCAAACATTCGCAATGTTAATATCTACTGATATTTTAAATGCGAAAGTCAGTATGTACTTATATGTATTTTACAATTTTACATCAAAACGGCTCAACCTATTTAGAAAATTTTATCATAGATACAGATGACCGTCTCTAGAAGGACAAAGGCTATTTTTGTCCTGATATCTCAATGTGTTCCAGAACTAAATAACTGAGACGCGTACAAACCCGCAAGGAATTTACATCAAACAATACTATAATCACCCCACTAATGATGCTAATCAATTTGTAACAAATGTACATGTAACATTTGTTTTGTTATCAATACAGTGATAGAATGTATAAACAACGTAAGTGCGGTGTTTATATATTCATCGTTATTGTTACTTTATACGGAAAATATGTTTAGTACGAGCAGTCCCGGCAAATTTCATACTGTTAATTTTGTGGTATTTTTGTGTTTTTTGGGGTTCGAATGGCTTGAAAGGGAATCTTTGTAGATTCGAGCATAGGTTAAATGGATTATTACCAACAAGACCACTAGTGGTAGACAGCTGTGCAGCATCTTGCCAGGCTAGTGATCTACCACCTCTCGTGTTACGTATGACACTGTCATGTTCTGGTCCGGATGGTAGTGTAGCCGGTAGACTAGCACATTAGGCATAATATCCCGTCAACAGGATAGAGCCGCACTTGTAACATCTATAGGCCACGTTTATCTTTCGATCAGGTGAGCAGCGTGCTTGTTCGCTGTCTTTTGGACAGGTACTTTATTCCCAAACTATTATGTCTAATTAGCTGAAACTTGAACTCTGTATCAAACTATCAAAAAGCTAGACTCGCTTTGCATAATTCTGTGCTTATTCCAACGTTATTGTATGGA
>NJDC01001801.1:104257-121236 GCA_002245475.1 Calephelis virginiensis | reverse complement strand
GAAGCAAGACAGGTTTGTCAGGATCGTGAGGTCTGGCACTCGATACTCTCTGCCTACCCCGTAAGGGACTTGGCGTGAAGATATGTGTATGTGTGTGTGTGTGTGTGTGAACTCTGTATTCTGTGAACAGCTCTACGACTTGATACTAAAATAAATTAACGAGGGAATGGGAGGAGACAACATTTACATACATATTTTTTATTAAGTAAAGGATTTTTTATGTAAGAGATGATATATAAGATACTATATTGTTTGTAACTGTACTATATGTACATACCATACATAAAATATCACAACGTTTTACTTGTTAATCACTTTTTCAGGTCATTTCTAACAATATTAATGTTGTAGGTTATTAAATAATATCAAAAGATAACAAAAAAAGTAAAAAAAGTATCTTCACGCCCATATCCCCGAAGAGGTAGGCAGAGGTACAACCAGGGCACCCACGACTAGCCGAAGACACTAAGTCCCACATTGTGATAGGTGGCAAGCCTATCGCCTATTGGGCACATATCCTATCCCGAGCAACCTTTTTTTTTATTAGAAAATTTGGAAAAACCCAATTTTCTTTTTGTTGCCCGACCCGGCATTCGAACCCGGGACCTCATGCAGTCAAGTCCAACTACTGAACCGCTAGACCACAGAAGCGACAACGTTTTACTTGTTAATCACTTTTTCAGGTCATTTCTAACAATGTTAATGTTGTAGGATATTAAATAATATCAAAAGATAACAAAACAATGAAATTAAATAATAATGTCGTTTAGTATTTTTTAAATATAAACTAAAATTATTGATTAATTACTGGAACATTAAATATCGCTTTCCCACTTCGAGACCTTGAGATAACCGGACCAAAAAAAGCAACTGTATGTTCACTATGGAGGCATTAAGTATTGCAGATTTCTAAATATATAATTTTTTTATGATATTGGAAGGCAAATAAGCAGACGGATTTCTTGATTGTAAGAAATTCACGTCGCCTAAAAACACCAATGGTAATAATGGTGCATTACCAATATCCCGGATGTTAGGCCTCAAGCAAAAGTAAGTTTACTGGCTAACTTATCCTCCGAACTGGAACACGTCAGCGGCATGCGCTGACATTATGACGGCATTAATAAGTAAGGCGGTGGTACCAATCCGGGCGAGTCGCTGCGAGACTCTACCACCTAGTCAGATGTTACGGTGTTAGTGACGGTAAGCCTATGCTCGCATTTTTCGAGCTGCCTAGCATAGAAAGGCAGATAGTTTACTTATTCTGCAAAGGAGCCCGGGCCAACACGGGAACGGGGAATATTCTAGAGCAGTCAATATGCCATAATCTTTTAAGGTCTCGTTCGGATTGGTACTATCATTTTGCTACAATCTTGTAATAGCTACTGTGCTAGACAAACACAAGCATTTTCAAACATATAACATTAGTAGGGCTAATACGAACGATAACACACGAACAATAGATGCATTGTCTCGAATTATAGATTATTTAATGAATCACACAAAGTTATTAGAAAATTGAAAATAGTTTGCAGCACACAATTGAACTTGCTTCTATACTGGGGCGGATCTACCTATGGGTTTTTTTGGGCTTCAGCCCGGGGCCCCATAGATACAGAAGGCCCCAAGCCAATTTTAAAAATAATAAGAGACGAATCGTAATTAAGGCGTTACGTGGAACAAAAATAAAACAATCGTAAGGTGCGCGACTATCATACGAATAAATATTTTTATCATCCGAATTTTTTTTTCTGACAAGTACCTATACAATACATCACCATAGGGAAAAGAGCCCCCAGGCCCCGAGGTATTTTAGCCCAGGCCTCCACAAAGTCACGATCCGCCCTTGCCTCTATATGTCTATAATAATAAAGGAAATCGTAACATGCGGTTCTATCACTAACACTGTGATTTAGTGGTAAAGTTCTGCGACACGTCACCCGGTTAGGTACCACCGCCGCCTTACATGTCGCCATTACGTCATTGCTTTTACTGTCGTGCTTGAATTTTGGGAGGTAAGACAGCCAATATATTTATTTACTTATACAGGAAGGTTAGCAACCCAGCTTCAGGTTGGTTTTTCATTTAATATCCACATTAGAATTAAAAAGGCAACCCAAATGTTATCTCATAACCGACGTGTTTGATTTAATATATGTATTTCACGCCATTCGTCATTTTTTGACAGGTCCATCACCTAGTCCGATTAACGATACCACTACGCAATGTGCATCTCGTGGAACGTGCCAATTCTGTTGGCACCGAGAGCTCCGGGGAGACGGGCAGTATTCTCATCACCACAGCCCACCACACCAGCTTTCTCTTCGGGAACATAGTCGACAGAGATTTCCTGGTGCACAAGATGTCCGAACTTCTGGCCAAATTACCAAAGTAAGTTGACTATAACTAATTTATATTAAGTTTCAATATTGGCTGATTAGGGTACATTATTAGGTAATTTTTTCATGTCTAACAATATTAAGCTTCTAATTTTTTTCCGACTTCTAAAAAGGCGGGTATTCTCAATTCAACTTTCTTTATGTGTGGTCGTCGTTACTCAAAGACGTTTTGACCAATTTCGGTAATTCCTTTGTTTGGAAAGGGATGAGTCCTAGGTGGTCTCTAGTTACGATAGTCTGTTTAAGATATTTTGTCAGGTTCTTGGATTTTTTAAGTTTTATTTGAAGTTAGTTTTGTATTGTATGTGTATTCCTTGTTTATTTGCCTTTAAAAACGACATTTTGATGAAGTCAAAATGATGCCTGTAAAATTTGTGTGTGCAACAGAAAGTTGAAATCGGTATACAGTTTTATAGTTTTGTTTTCGTTTTGAGTTTTAGTTGTTTTTTTTTTTTGAGTATCTATGTTTACAAAAACACAAAATTAGGGACAATGTTTTGTTTGTATTATGGTTGTGTAACTGATTAGTTACTTAGTTACTAGAGTAATTGAAAATGAAAATGAAAAATTGAAAATGAAATTTATTTATTTGCTGAATATGTGTGTTAAAAGCTGATACAAAATATATTTGTTAATACCAACATATTCTACCACATTGTGGTGTGCAAATATCTTTAAAATTATACAAATTTATAACATATTATGTTTTAATATTTGAACAAAATTTTAAAATATAATTAGGTTTAACCCGAACTACCATAAGCTACCACCGTTTCCAAGCCTAGCCAGTCAGGAGAAGAAACGGCGAAACAATCTCCTCGACAACCAAGAATTTGCTATGAAATGAGTATTAGGAAAAATAATTACTTACATACTAAACTTTTCTGCAAAAAATCGTTACACTATAGTAAGCTTTATCGAATAACACATTATTGATAGTAATGTGTGAGTAGTTAGATCTTATGGTGGTAATATCATTATTTTTTTAAATAATTATCTCCTCCTCTGTGGTCTAGCGGTCCGGCGTCAGACTTGACTTTTTGAACTACCAGATTCGAAACCTGGGTCGACAACAAAAAATAGACTAATAAATAAATATAATCTAATAAATAAAACGTTGCCGGGGTTGCACTGTGGTGTTTAGTGTCTTCAGCTAGTCGTGGGTGCTTGGGGGCTATATCCGTATCTTTTTAGTGAAGATCACTGGGTAAAGTGTACATCAAATAGCCGTCAAATGGCTTGTTTTGTGTTTGCTATCTCCTGTGACGAACAGAAATACAATGGAGATAGCAAATACAAAACAAGTCATTTGACAGCTATTTGATGTAAACTTTACCTAGGATTTGTTCCTCTACCTAACACTTCGGGGATACGAGCGTGAAGATACTTACTAAAAAAATTCTATCAGCTAATGTTGCATGATTAACAGAAGCGTTACTTATTTTTATGAATTTGGCTCATTAATGTACCACTGTTAACTAATGTACTAGGACAAACGCCGGTTCAGCAGACTCTCACACTCGGCGGCATAGACGATATTTTTGGTCAGAGAGTAAATTCGGTTTTTACTCTATCTCGACTCTATGTTTATTGGTATTGAATTCGTGTAATGTCAATTACAATCTTAAAGTTAGATTTAGTTCACTTTTAAGTGTAATCTATTATATTTAAATAGTAAGACTGTTATATTTGATATTTGTGTTTTTATATTCTAGTCTTAGCTGTGTATTTTGGTTTATAGTGGTATATAAGTAGTCTTCAACTAATTATGAAACGTAAATTATCGTTTTTTATTTACAGAAAGTGAAGACTAACATTAATAATATTTCTCTGTTTACAGAATGTGAAGACTAATATACTAACACTATCTTAACATATATTTTAAAATAAACCTGGTTAATTATTATATTTTTTTGTATACTTTATGTATAGGTCACAATCACATGATTAAATGATATAGTTGGATGCAAACTTAATGAGTCGGATATTAGCTACAAAAAAAACTACAGATATAACGGACGATAATAATATTAGTCTTTTTATAAAATAGACGACTGTTTTAAAAATAATATGAAAAATATTTATTTTCAATTGAGAAATAGTAATACAGTCAGTATTCATGAACATGATACTTCGCGATTTTTACAATACCTTTTCTCCTTTCCCCTTTCAAGGTTCACGTGTCTAATGGACGACTCTGCAGTCAGTATCTGTAATTTCAAATAGAAGTTTTTTGCCACGGAGCAAAAACAATATATTTATCAAATTATTAAAATGTGCTTCTCTTAGTCACCAATAGAGGCGCTATTCAAAGTTTTCATACAAATAATTCACAGAGACGGTAGTGAGTATAGTAAACTTGACAAGCCGTAAACTCATCATAATTTTGACAGACTCGTGCGACATTGGAAGAGTCCTCTTGTGTCGAATCAACCGTGTGCCTTTATGCCGCCCATAAGATATTTAATGTAAATGGGTCATTACCAACAAGATCACTGGTGATAGAGTGTTGTGCAGCAACATGCCCGAGGAGGGATCCACCACCTTGCCTATAGAGCCGTGGGCTTGTTTGCCGTGTTATGCTATAGGACAGGACCACGCGAACGTTTGAGTCTTCATTAAGTTTGCATCGCGGTAATATGACCGTTAACAATTTTATTCAATGTAATGGGCAATGATACATTTAAATGTGTGTTTTAACTAAATGTGCATGTTTTAACAGGTACATAAAGGTGCATGGATAATCGCATGGTACATCCTTGGAGTAAATATCGGATGGGCAATTTGTCTATTTGTCGTCAATTCTAATCGTATTTTGAATGAACAGTGATGTGTACAGGACGGAGCGCCAGCGCGCCCCTAGCAAGCCTGAGGAAGGCCAGTGGACTCCCCAACCCCCGCTCATGACACTCTTCAAAACTCACCAGACTTCTACTATCAAGCAGATACAACAGAAGAAGGTATCATCATTGCGTTTGCTATTGGCTATTTCTAAAACATTATTTTCGCGCACCAGGGCAAATCTATTAAAGCTATTTAGATCGATTCTTCCGTGTTCCGAGGTAGTATAGGCATAGAACCCAACTTGAAATTCAAACTACAATCCGTACGAATTGACAGTGCACTTCGCGCTATGAATTAATTTTTCACTATTTTATCATATTGTTTATGTTGATAAAAGATGGGTTTGATGATGGTAACGAAGATGGTATCAAAGCGAGCGCTTGCGGCGAATGCAGCGGGAGAGGGGTGGCATTCCACATTCCAGTGGACGTACACTGTTGGCGAGTACGAGTTGTATGTTTCATTGAAATCAATCTCTAGAAGTTGATATATTTTTAACAGAAAAATAATGTTTTAATTTTGGTTTGGTAAATGAAATAAACATTAAGATTAATTACTGGTCACCATGACGCGAACCAAATATATTTTAGGAGAAACGGTGGGAGGATCACATGGCGGAAGTGGGCCGGGGTGTGAGTATGTACCGAACAGCAGAAGGCAACGAGCTGGTCGTTAACGGCATTCCCGAGTCCTTGCGTGGCGAACTGTGGAGCGTCTTCTCCGGCTCCATATTACAGAAAGTGCAGAACAAGGGCTTATATGAAAAACTTGCTGACGAGGCGCTGTCCACCAAGTCACCGACCAATGACGAAATAGAGAGGGACTTGCATAGATCTCTGCCCGAGCATCCCGCGTTTCAGAGTGACGTAGGTGAGTTTGCATTTTAATTTTGAGACGGAGAGGGGTTTTAAGTAAATAAATAAGTTTCTAAGAAGAAGTCAAATGTATAACTAAGGTAGCCACGGTTAGCCAAAGGTACTTAGTCTCACAGTTTGATAGTTCGCAAACCAGTCTATTCGGTCTGAATCAATCCCGAGCAACATTTTTCTTATAAGGAAATTAAGTAATTATACAAAATATAGTCGCCGTACAGTCGCCGCAGTAAGATACTGAAAATAAGAAGTGATTTATTTTTATCTGCATTTTTTTATTGTTATGTGGTTGTGAATGTGTATGTTAATAAATGTTTTCTTTCTTGTAAATAGGCGATATATGTTCTAAGTTTGAGGAAGATATGGTAGTTATGAGAGTGCAAATTGCAGTACGCTACTGACGATAGATTAAATTTTGAAGCATTTTGGAAAAACCGTCAGTGCTTGACTCGGTGTGTCGGTTTAAAGGGTAGGGTACTCGTCTAGTGTTCCAACTGGTAGGCCTGGCTATTACTATTCATACGCTAGGACAACTCTTTTGCGCTCATGGAATATGAGGATAAGGAGTAAGTAGTCCACCTAACATTAAGTAATTAATGCAGCTTAGATACAAACACAACACCAAGGGTCTTAAAATAGGTTCTCTGTTCCAATGTAATGTGCGGCATCTCTTTCGCACGAGAAATAATCACCATTTATAGATGTTAGAACGTTGGTTAAAAGACGCAATTAATGAACTGTTTTAAATTTGATGACTATATTGTATTTATTTGAATAACTTTTTTTGAATATCTAAAAATTCACGTAATAATAATTATGTTCAAGGTATATCAGCGCTACGTCGAGTTTTATGCGCGTATGCTCTGAAGAATCCTTCGATAGGCTACTGCCAGGCCATGAACATTGTTGCTTCCGTCCTTCTGATATACTGTCCAGAAGAACAGGCTTTCTGGCTACTGGCTACCATATGTGAGACACTTCTAGCTGACTATTACAACACCAGAGTTGTCGGAGCTTTGGTAAGAATCTAGACTACTAATGGAAGTTCTTTCTTTATGAGTTTATCTTTGTCTATTTGTTTATCCTGCTGCTAACAACCGTTTTTTTGAAATTGTAACACAATCGTGATGACATTATTTCCAGTTTATATGTGACTTGTTCCACACGTGCGAAGCCATATGTTTTTTGTGATTAATTCCATTTTTTCCCTTAACTAGTTGAGTACGGCCGGCTACAGCTATTCCATATTTGTTTTATTTATAAAGGCTGAAAGTCAAACGATTCCATGCTCCTTTGTAGGTAGACCAAGGTGTGTTAGATGAGCTGACGAAGTTACATCTTCCGGAATTGCACGCGAAGCTGGACGAGCTGGGAATGATGAAGATGATCTCTCTGTCATGGTTCCTCACGCTCTTCATCAGCGTCATGCCCTACGAGTGTGCCGTCAATGTTATGGACTGCTTCTTCTATGACGGTGCCAAAGTTATCTTTCAGGTAAGGATAAGTTTTCAGGTATTTATGTTACATATTTAATAGTAGCAGTTTCACGCAGCTTGGCCTGCGTAACTTGGTTTCTATTTAATCGATTTTGATGAAACAAAGCCTATGTCACTCAGGGATAATGTAGCATTCTAAAGTTGAAAAAAAATTAAAATCGGTCCAGTAGTTTCAGAGCCTATTCATTTTAAACAAACAAACAAAAAATCAAATCTTTTCTCTTTATAATATCTAATATATAAAATTCTCGTGTCACGGGGTTCGAACTTGAACTCCTCCGAAACGGCTTGACCGATTCTCCCAAAATTTTGTGAGCATATTGAGTAGGTCTGAGAATCGGCCAAAATCTATTTTTCATCCCCCTAAATGTTAAGGGTGGTCCACCCCTAATTTTTTTTTGTAGTTTTCAGACAAAATTTTTTGTTTTTATTTTTTTATGATACAGCATATAAAAGTACATACAACCCTAAATTTTCACCCTTTTATCACGCACCCCTATTTTTTAATAGTAATTTAATCATTTTTTATCCCGGGTCGATAACTGATCATTCGTCATTTAATTTGTTATATGGCAAAACAACGTTTGCCGGATCAGCTAGTTAGTATAGATAATTCTGATTATCACAGTATTAGAACAATCAAGCAAGTGGTCTTCTTATTGATATTGTAAGTATTCTACACACTAAATAGACCGAAGATTTTGTCGAAGCTGTAAGCATTTATTTTGTGAATGGAAAAGTCGGAGGAACGCGAAAAATGGCATAATAATAGTATGGACATATCTAAAAATATTAATAATGGGCTTAACTGATGATCATCATAAAGATGTGATGTCTAATCTGTAAACACCACAAATGTAATTGCCATCCAAACCTCAGGTTAGGATATAAATAAATCGAAAACACGTACTTATGCCATAACCAAAAGAAAACGGGCAAAGTTCGCGTATACATAAGACGTGTTGTGATTGGCTGAAATATTTTGTATTTTTAATTTTTTTAACGCATTTCCAAAAGTGTCAGTCCTTTATAGAGAATTTGAGTTGGTTGATTTTAATTTTATTTTAACCACTTTTATAGCTCTACCCGACTCTTTTGTCTTAATAAAAACATTTTTATAATACCGTACAACAAATTAAATCTGTATCGCAATTTCACATTTGCTATTCTATGGGCATAGCATAGTATTAAGTGCAACTGGGGCATAGTGAATTTCGGTTAGTTAATAAACAATCAAACAAACCACAACCAACAACATCTTCTTAGCTATAGTTTGTAATGGATATTAGACGCGCTATGGGTATTTCAATCACTGTATGAGACCTAACAGGCCTAACAATAAAGAGTGCTGGTACAACCGAGCTGGTCTGACAATGAAGCTTGAAGCTGTTAGATGTAACCCCATTGAGTTTAGACTCATTAGATTCGTCTCAATTAGATCTGTTCATATTTTGATGAGGATGACTTGATGACAGGGATCTGATGAATGAACTGGAAGGTGGCTTATGGACCAGTTTAAAAGTTACGGTATTAGGTGAGTTTCGTAATCTTTGCAGTTCTTCTAAAGTCCATCAAATAAGAGAATTAGTCCAAATTTTACTTGTTTGTGTGTGTATGTGTGTTTGTCTGTGGCATCGTAGCTTCTAAATAGTTGTGATGCAAAATGAGGGGTTTTGTCAAACCCAGACGGAAAACGAGGGGTGTTATGAATTTGTCTGTGTGTGTTTGTGTATGTGACTGTCGGTGTCTGTTTGTGGCATCATAACTTTTGAACGGATGTACCGATTTCCATGCTATTTTTTTGGAAGTTGATGTGATTGAGATAATTCTTAACTACATTACGTTTAGGTTTGGTCGAAGTTTATTGAAAATTTTTAAATTTTTAATTTAAGATTATTTGCAAGATTTGGTTTCCCACCGTTCTGGCGTCTGTGGTTAAACATAATTTGGTACAGCCCGCACCTGTACTCTATACAAATAATGTTGAAATATCACCTTGTTAAATTAGCACTTTTATAATTTTGGAATTAAAGGATATTAATAATGTTTTTTCTGTATGTACATCTATATGCCTGTTTATGTTAATATACCAATACATGACCGATTTCAGTGAAACTTTCACTGATTATTTCAAACTTTCGTGAAATTTTCGTGAGAGAACGATTTCATTTCATAAATAATAAAGTTACATTAAAGTAATATTTTGTTGCAGGTGACCCTCACAATTCTGAGTATAAACCGAGAGAAACTGCTCAAGTGCGCGGAAGATGGTCAGGCGATGCAAGTACTGACCGAGTACCTGGAGGGCATTTACAACGAAGAAGCCATGGCGTTGTCCACTGAACCACGGTCGCCGGTTAAGGTAAACTACATTTGTCTATCAAGCTTTTTCTACTCCTCTCAAAATATTTGTTGAGTCAATGGTGGTGATTCTTCTGTTAACAAACTAAACTTATTTTAAATGCAATAATGAAACAAAAACAAAAGAGATGGAATATTTTAGACATGTCATTAGTCTGGATATGTCAAATTGTAATGTTTTTAATCAACGTTTTCCGAGCGATAAATTGAACGTCTGTAGAAATGTCGTGTACAGACTAATCTGACAGAGTGTTGGCGCCATCGAGAGAAAAGATGATCGAAGTTTTTTCATAATTATTGAGTTTCGTGTTTATATTGAGTGAAATTAGTCAATTTTTGTGGCATGTTGTACAATTTTGTAGTTAAAGTGCACAAATGAAATAATCATGAAGAAATTAGCGTATCGTGTATTTCCTCTTTGCCGCTAAATCTCACTACACGAGCTTGAGTAATGAGGCCACCGCTTTACCCAAGACCCTGACATGACTTATTGACGACTTATGACTAATTATAATTGAATGCCGATTTTCGTATTGGTATATACAAATTTCTACTTGACTAATGGCAAAATACTAACGTGGATGCCGAAACCTAAAGAAAAAAAAAGACTGATCTGACAACACTAAAAGTTTGGTGTCTCTTTCTATCACTTTCGTTGAAAGAAGAAAGCGATAACTTAAAATTAGATTAGTGAGTGCCCAACAAAATTTCCACTAATATTAACCGGTAATAATCTTCTCATACCAAGTGAAAAACATCACAATTTCGGAATCAGTCTGAGTTATCGAATGCCAATTCAAGTTCTCATCCTAAAATGTAATCCAATTAGGTACTTTTTCAAAGAAGCTTAAAATCATCATGATAAGGAATTTATGAGGTACTTGCCTGTCTTCCTTGGTATCGATAGTATTTTCTTGAAAGTAATATTTCAAAAATATAATGACAGATATGCACATTTTTCAGACCATCAAAATCCAAGAGCTGGTGTACCAATCATACAGATTATATGGCGACAGTGTCAGCAGTGAAAATATCGAGCACTTACGTTTGAAATACAGACTGAGGGTCGTGCGACAGTTAGAAGATAGCCTCGAAAAGAACACATTGCGAGCTTTACAACAAGATAAGCTGTTGGAACCTGATGAACTACAGGTATGTGGAGTAGAGAAACGAAGAAAAAGACACAAATCGTAAATAACATGTATTTATATCATGGAATATAAAACAAGCACGTGCATTTTCGAAAAAGATAATTGCCTCATTTAGATTTTAAATACTAAAAGAAGTATAAAGTAGTTCCCGACCTGAACTTTAGGTGAATTAGAGTAAGCTTACCGCGTTTATATGACCTTGTAGCCATGCCAGCACCGACGTTATGTCAGTTAAAATTTTGTGTTATGTATTACGGCCATGTAAAATTCCACTGGTAACATATTATCCTCTTTATTTAGTTCTGTATTAAAAACAAAGTATTACACGCGCACTGTCGACTGGCGCTAACATTACTACTGAACACTTCCTAAGTGCGGTTACACTTAAGTGTAAACATAGAGCTACTACTCTTTTTAATTGTTGTAAATAAAAAATGTGCGTTTTGATACGATAGGAACTTTGATTCTATTCTGATTTTTAAAAACTTCGGTTCCCCAGTTTTACATAATACTTTTCGTGCTCTTATATGCGTATAAATTTTCTCGCTGTAGAAGTGGAAATATTTTTTGCTTGTTCCAGTGTCAAGTTATGCCTGTACAAATCCTCTATCTATACAGGGTTACATGTAAAAGACCAGCCAAATTTTGAGAGAGGGTTGGGAATTGATAACACTCTCGATGTTTAAGAAAATTAAAAATTAACAACAAATGTTAATAATCCAATGCAAAATATAAAATGTATGATTACAACGTAAACTGAGCATTCAACTGGCTTCCGCCGACCGCAATCGCATGTGCAGGCTGGTGACGTTATGACACGTACTATGTACGACATAGCGTGACAACAAGCGAAGTATTAACGCGGACTGTTTTAAACGAATAAATTGTAAATATTACAATTTGGCAAAAATATTTAATATGCATTATCATTTTAGCCTTAACTCCATTATATTAAAGTTTGGCCGGTCCTTTGACAGTAACCCTGTATACATAAACGAAAGTCGTGTTAGTTACACTATTTGTAACTTAAGACTTGCTGAACTGATTTGGCTGAAAGTGGATGGGGACTTAAAACCAGGAGACGAACATAGGATTTTAGGTAAACAAGGGAAAACAACATTTAAAATTTTAAATTTTCAATTTCATGCCAAAAAAAATATACGTAATATGGCGTGACAAAAGAGGTAAAATAGTGCGCTTTAAACGAATTGGACTTACTGGAAGCTAAAACTCCCAAATATATGCAGCTCCACACAACACACACCACTAAACTGTATTATTAGCACCAACAATACACACACTACTAAAAACTCGACGTACGTTTTTCGCTTCGTAACCGAAGCTTCCTTAGGAGAATTCGACCGCACTCCACAAAGTTCGAACAGAAACAAGAACAGAAAGATAGTCGAATCAGCTAGCATGTGTATTAATTGTAAATATTTGATATAGGAGCTGTTAAATTTAATACGAGAGGAGTTATTTTGGGCCAAACGTGTGCCCTGCGAACGTCTCGAGGCCCCGTACGAGGCCTACAGACTCGACTACAGTCAGTTTAAGACGCTGTTTGCTGCCCTTTCGCCTTGGGCGAATGGAGACTACGCAGAAGCGATTACTGCAAGAATGTTCAAGGTCAGTGCAGATACCTTTTTTTAAAAGGAATAGTTTTTAAAACATTTACTAAGTAAGATTATTTGGGGCTGAGTTCTAATTGATATGTGTCACAATACAATCATGAAATAATGAAACTGAAGGAAATTAGGAAATATTTATCGTACAAAGTAGTTTGTTATAATGGTGTTTGTGATGTGGAGGTTAGATTGGTCTACGATTTGTTTTTACAATATAATAAACTGAATATAAGTGAGTACTTAATGTAAATTGGTGTACATTATTGTGAAATTGGATATAATTGCCATGGCAGGCCTTGATGAGTACGCTCTTTTCTTGAAGGTTCTTAAGTCATATTCGTTTGGAATGGAATGGTTACCAGATTCTACAAAGGTGTTGTGCGGGATAAGCAATGTCTTGCACATCATCATCATGATAGCACAGTTGTAGATCGCCACACATCAAGATGATGGGCATGATACTTTCAATTGTGACGCGATGTCCGAAGGTGGAAATCAGCGACTGAAATCGAACCAAACAACTCCTCAGAGCATTCCCCATGATAGATGCGGTAGAAAACACTGAGTGACACAATATTTCCACGCAACGCCAAGGAATCAAACCATTTGGTAACTGCCCGGTCATTGACAATTCGTGTTGCTCTACGTTGAATGTGGTCAAAAGGAAGGAGCTGGTACTGCGGTACTACCCAGAGTTAAGAACGGTAGTCCATATGAGGCCGAATTTGTGCTTTGTAAAGTTGTAAGCGATGGGTCGGCTTGAAATACTGTTTCGCTTTACTAAGCAAACCAAGTTTTTTAGACGCTATTTTAGCCTTCTCCTCCTGATGCCCATGAAATTGAATATCACTCAAAATGTCAACTCCGAGTGTACCAATGCAGGCTGTAGCAGTTAGAGAAACGTTCTCAAATCAAGTCGAAAGTGAGTCTTTTTAGCGGAAAACGCACACACTTGTGTTTTACTAGGGTTAAATTGTACCAGATTCTGCTATCCCCAATACGAAATTTCGGACAAAAGATTGTCAGCTTTAGACACAAGTTGTTTTCCAAGAAATATTAGGCCGGCCGAAGTATAAGGCTTCCCCGGTAGTGTTGTTTGCATAGCAATGCATTTATTATTTAAAAAATTGCAAATTAGTATTGCAATTTTTTATAAATAAATAAATAAATATTCCTGGACAAGTTACAAATATAGAATCTAACCCCAAAGTAAGCAAATCATATGCTTATGTTATGGGTTTTAGTCAACGATTCTAATACATAAAAATATTTATAAATAAGACACCAATTAAAATTTAAAAATTAAAAATAGACACCAGAATAAATTTAATAAACACCCAGACCCGGAATTGCAAACATCAAATGTCCATCACATAAATGCCTGCCCCCGTCGGAAATCGAACCCGAGCCTCGCGGTTGGTCAGTGTAATTAGGCGTGTACGGTAGCCATTCGACTAACGAGGCGTTCAACATATTGTCATTAATATGCAGAAAAAACAGTTTAAGAGAAATCACAGTCTTAGGGAATCACCAGAACTGACAAGCTTGGCCTCCGAGCACATACCGTCGACAACGACCTTGATGCTACGATGATAAAACTGGTAAGAAAGAAGCTTCGATAGAAGCGCCTTGTACCACACCCGATCAAAGGCTTTCGAAAAAGTGTCAGCCAATGCTTCTCCCTTGCTTTCAACTGCTTGCGCCCATCGGTGTGTTTCGTAAACTAAAAAATCACCAACTGACTGACCACGACGAAAACCGTATAGTCGATCATTTAACAGCTGGTGCTCCTCTATGTACCTTAAGAGTTGGCAGTTTGTTATGAATTCCATAACTTTAGAAAACTAGGAAGTTATTGCTATGGTCCGGTAATTGGACGGATCCGAGCGGTTACCTTTTTTAGTGTACTAAAGCGGTTTTCCTTGAACTCTGTTTTCAATGCCTGATGAATAGGAGAGCCGGAAGAGTCGCGTTAAAATCGATGCCCGCTCAGGAGGACACACTTTGAGAACAATCGGAGGGATACCATCGGGCCCACTCGACTTGTTGACGTCCAATGAAATAAGTATTCTGCGCACTGAACTCTGCAAAAACTTTATCTCTTACATAGACAACTCATACCGCAGGATGGTCGGTGGCATGTTTACATGGTTATCTAAAGTCGAGTTGGAAGCAAAAAGGGAGCCTAGGAATTTGGCTTTCTCTTTCGCGTCATGGGCCAGCGACGCATCACTTCGGTGTGAATATTATAATGATGTCTTCGCGAAATTTCCTTTGATAGCCTTGGCGAGAGACTAGAACACTCTTGTTCCCGAAGGTAAGTGGGCTAATTTCTCGCCAATTCTGCCAATGTGCTCTGATTTTGCTTTAGCAATGGCTCTTTTGAGAAACCTGGAGGCAGAGTTATACTCCTTTTTAAGCGAACTGGAGTTTTCACCACTGGAGCACCATTTCCGTTTATGGCTAAGTGGCGTCTTATAGGGACAATAAAACCAAGCCTTGGATTTGCCATCAATGGGGTGTCCATTCATGGGGGAAGAAAATTTTATAAAAAGTTCCATACCATATTAGTGACAGCATTAGCAACGATGTCTGGGTGAACCTGCGAGAAGCAAATCTGCCTCCATGGGTAAGATGCAAAAATAGACCGTGTTCCGTCCCAATCTGCCGACCTACATTCGACGTCGGCCCGATGGTTATATCTGTACACAAGGTGTGACACTGCACTCCGGAATAAGCAGTAGTCGGAAGATCCAAGAGGGGCATCGACAGTAAACAAAAAATAGGTATTATTATTCGTAAACTTGACATTTGCATCTGTCAATTCAGTGTTTGATATTAAAAAATAGACTGTGGTACTGTTATACCCAAAGTCGTATGGATTAATCTGTGGTAAAATTGCTTAGATTCCTTTTGCATTCTAGGTAATACTTTCAATTTTATTTAGTTAATTATACTTTAGTTGTTTCTTTAATTCTATGTGTGAGTTTTCAAGTAGATTGAATTGGACTTTCGTCGGGTGCAGGTGTTTCATAATAATCTAAGTTAATTAAATTCTTTTAGCATCAATAAAATTTGTTTTTTAAAAAGCAAATCCTAAACCACCCTGTAACAGTACCTTAGGTTACAATTTACAATAAATTAAACATACACGGTAATTGTTTTAATTTTAACTGATATTTAAAAAGGGGAGGCTCTTAATTCGATTGGATGTTTTTGTATTGAAGTGAAAACTTCTTAAGCGGAGTTGCGCACTTTTTTTGGAATGGGTAAAAACTTCAAGCGTAAAACTTTGTATGTATTATTAGACGTCTTTATTTCATTCAGCGATTTTTTTTGCTATTTTATCACAATAAATTTGAATAGAATCAGAAAGCGCTTAAACCCTTAACTGTTTAATGTTCTGTGTGATATTATTAGACATTTTATGTCATTCAGTGCTTGAACTGCAGTAATAAATAATTGTACTGTATTATTATTGAATAAGTGTAAACTGTTTCTTGTTTTGAATGCTTTGCAGTTTGTGGTAGATTAAAAATAGACATTAGTTTAGTAAAACATCTTTTAATTTGTTTGTTTGTGTACGCTAGCCACTCGAGCAACGACCACATAAATGACCATAACTTTACCACATAACTTTAATATTGTTATGTTAATGTGCAAAATTATTCCCTAACCATTTCAAAATATCAAAAAAGCTCAATGTTAATATTCAAGTTTTCACTTCTGTCGGGCAATCCCGGATTGCAACCCGACTTTTTTTGTATGTTTATTCGCGATTACTCCATCAATAGCTGATGGTTCTTTTTTAGATGGAGAAATCATGTTTCTAAGTTGGTTTCACATTTATTTTATGAACATTTTGTAAGTAGTTTTAGAGTTATACTTAATCATAATACATTTTTTATTTATGTTGACGACCTCATCCTTACCATTGCTATGTGGTACTAAGTAATGGTTGGAGTCGGTTCGGTTCTACTGCGCTTAATTATTGCGCTTAAATGTATTTTTAATGTTCATCGTTTTTTAAATATTTAAAAAAATATTAAATCTTTATTTTGAAGTTGTAATGTCTTAAATATGAATTAAAAACATATTTACTGATTTAATTTAAACGCTAACAAAATAACAGCATCAATAAGTTAATATATAAAAGTTTAAGATTTTAGTTTTTTTAACGTTGTACCAAAGACAATATATATAATAGACCTACAATGTCCTATGTCAT
>NJDC01001801.1:69273-80730 GCA_002245475.1 Calephelis virginiensis | reverse complement strand
CATACATTTTATTTGCAGATGCAAATTTTTGCATAATAAACTTTATGTCGTAGCGATAAGAGTCATAAAGCACGGCAGAGTAGTAGAAAACCTGCGGAAATATTGTATTCTTTCGATTACGTACGTTTCTAACAATCCAAAATTGAGCATGTACGAAAGGGACCAATCTAGGTTCCTTTGTTTTTATTTCACTTTCTTGTCGAATCCTGTGCCTATTTATTTAAGTAGGTCAGTGAGTCAATGTGTCACCGAGATCCTGTGACATTGCAAGTGTTATTGCTAATTCTTAAGCGCACGCGTTTAAATTTCGCCGCCTTTGTAGTGTCGGTCGGCGCAAAGCAAAGTGCCGGCGTTGTTTATGTTTGTAAAAAGGTATTAACTGTGTTAAATAGGACGCTTTGTTTTATGGTGATAAGGACACGATATTTAGAATAGGTACTTAGTAACATTTTTATGTGAATTGTGTGAATTTAGACGCTCGTTTCTGTTATTAATTATTATAATTCCTCATTACAATTATACAGCTTCGGAGTACACAGATATGATTTTAATTTATGGGGAAACTCGCGGAAACGCAGCTTTAGCACTGCGGACATACAGAGAAAGGTATGAAAACACCCTTATGTGTCCTACTAATAGCCGCACTATTGTTCAAGCTGTCCAGGGAATACGGGAGAATCAACCGTTAATCCCACATTCAGATAGTGCTCCTCCATGAAGACATAACCTTGATGAACAAATTTTAAATTATTTTTCACGCAACCCAACATCTAGCCTGCGTAGGGCAGGTCGCCATTTTCGTGTAAATCATAAAATTATTCATCAAGTTTTAAAACGTGAAAAACTGATACCTTTCAAGTATAGAAAAGTGCAGGCCTTCTGCGATTGGATTTTAAGAAAAAAATCAGATAACCCCGACTTCCTGTACAATGTGATGTGGACTGACGAAAGTACATTTACAAGAAATGGTTTATGGAATCGACAAAATCTTCGTCACTGGTGTGATATCAATCCATTTTTAACTCGGGAGACTTCGCACCAGTACCGATTTTCTGTTAATGGCATACATAGAGATACCATAATTGGGCCGGTTTTTATTGATGGTAATTTAAATGCCCAAAAATTTCTAGAGCTTTTAAATGGACCCGTCACGGAGTACACGGACGAGCTCTCGTTGGACGTGTATAGCCGAATGTGGTACCAATTGGATGGAGCACCTGCTCATTCAGTGGTGTCTGCCAGGGAGCGTTTGTCTCAAATGTTTGGACAGCAGTGGATTGGTCGTCATGGACCATCGCGATGGCCTTCGAGTTCACCGGACCTCACGCCATTAGATTTTTTCTTGTGGGGATATGTTAAAAATGATGTTTATTCTACAGAAATTGATTTTGTAGATGATTTAAAAAACAGAATAATCAGATCTTTTGACAAACTAAAGAATATGTCCAATAATGGCGACCTTTTATTGAAAATCTAAAAATTTAATATGAAACTAAGTGATTTAACCAATAATTTCATAAAAAAATTCTCGAGAACTGTGTTTATTTGGTGTGATTGTTTTGTTCAGAATGAATGCCGCCAAAAAATTACGACGCATCGGTAACGTAGGTATCTACTTACTCGCACCGCGCTGTTGCCGCTTCCATCTTAGTACTCACAGGTTAGTGACCTGATAACTACAAATGATGTTCTATTTCATTACCATTTTTATGCTATTTAGTTTGTTCGAATTTTTTTTTTAATTTCGTTGTCAGGATTTATTTGATAGTGACAAAGTATTCCTATGAACTGTTGTTGCCTGTATTTTCATTTAATGTCGTATTGTTTTCTCCACGCTGTATAAAAAAACTCAATTATGTCGCCCAGATGTTAGTCTGTATGTTAGTCTCTCAAAAACTCGAGAACAGCTGGACCGATTTGGCTAACTTTGTGTTTGAATTATTTGTAGAAGTTTCAGGGAAAGTGGAAGATAAGAATAAAAGGAAAAACTGCTAGGAAACTAGGAAAAATAACATTTTAAATTTTACCGTACAAACAGAACGGGTAAAATAAAGTTTGCCGGGACAGCTAGTAAAAGATAATATTACAGTTTCTTACAGATATTTTTTTAACGAATTTGATGATGTAGGTAATTTGTAGCCAGATTGTGCCATGATTCGTCTTTGACCTAAATTTAAAGTAATAAAAAATTGAAAGGTAGACCATCACAAAGTGTTTCACGAAAGCTATTAGAGCTAGTAAAATAATCTGCCAATTCCCACCGCCTCACCTATTCCTGCCGCCATAACGTAGTGCTTGCCGATGACGTGGGCCGGTTGAAAGATAAGTAGCCGGCCAATTTACTTTTGTTTGAGGCCTAATATCCCGACCGCAGGTTGGCAACGTAGCATTACCACCTTTGGTGTCTCTGGGCGACATTAATTCCTTACCATCAGGAAAACCGTCTGCTTGTTTGCCTTTCAGTGTCATAAAAAAATATTATTTAACTGAATACCGAAAATACCGAAAATCCCGGTTTTAGCGAAATTATAACCGGTATTTTAAAGACCTATATTTTGGTCCGGTTCGGTAAAAACGGTAACAGGCTGCGCTTCAAATTTTCACAGAATATTTACTTGTATATTGCCTTTCACAATAAATAATTAAATAACAATAAAGAAATATTAAAGGGGGGACTCTCATACAACAAACAAACAAACTATTTTTTAAGCAATTTTTACTCGATCTTAATAAACAGGTAGAAACTTGAATATTTGTAAGTAAATATTTAGAAATATATTAATAATAGAATATAGATGATAATACGGAACCCTTCGTGCGCGAGTCCGACTCGCACTTGGCCGGTTTTTTAAATATTTTGTTTGCATATTTGTTGCCCCATTCCTCGGCCAATAAGTAACTGATTTTAATGGTTATTTTGAGAAGTCATGATTCCGAGATGGGCCCATATTAATTTTCATCGCAATCTGAATTAGTGGTTTTTAAATTATACTTAATAGTGCATAACTTTTCATTTCGGTATGTTGACGCCCTCGTCATTGATAAGTTAAACCTAGTAGTAGGATTAGAAAGGTATGTGGGACCATTACTGAGCCATTTGCTATTTTTGGAAAGAAATAACTATCAAATAGCAACGTGGTACCTAATAAAATAGTTTGAGCCGGTTTTTGCAGTTTTCCTGCTCTTTATTTACTTTACTTTATTAGGAAAGCAAAACAAAATCGAATCAGTGAAATCGTTTAGAGTTAAAATGACTTCGTATTCATTTTGAAGTTTCCTATTCGTTCGCGCGAGTAATCGCAGAAAGGAGCGATCGGAACAAAAGTAGTCTTATAGTTTTGAACTTAGACATTTAAGGGGCCATGTATGCTAAAATACGTCAGCAATATACTGTTTTTTTTCATACAAAGCAATTATGGGTCTTGACGACAAAAATACACAAGATTAACATTAATATGCTTTATAAGACTAGTGTTTCCAAAACACGATTCATTTCACTTTGCTCGATAGAAAAAAATCAAAAAGTTAACCCTTTTTTGAAAGCAAAACCCATCTGTCTACTTCAATTATGAAAATATCGATACCAGATTTAACATAAAAAAAGATAACTGTTTCAGTTTTTATATTTTTTTTCAAATTACTTTTATAGTATCAAAAATAGTGATTTGGCGCTTAGGACATTTACTTTAGAGCGCAATATTTCATAGTAATCGTGGAACGGGGGAGTGCGCTGGTTGGCTCTTCTGGCTGACTAAGTATGGGGCCTTAAGGCGATTTAGCTGTGAAAGCGTATCTTACACACAGACAAACTTTCGCATTCATACCTAATACCTATCTGCTCTCATATTCAAGCAACAAAATATTTATTTCTTCCTATCTGCGATTTAACACAAAAATTTAATAGCACAAATTGAAAAAAGATATTTTTATTTCCCACAACGCAATTATTTTTGCCAAAATTTAATACCTATGTTATAAGTAAATGAAATGATTACCTTTTGGTACGTAGCAGTTGAATATTTTTAATTCTTACTGAAAATTTTAAAACACTTCCAAAGTAAAGATTTTAAAATCACAGCAATTTTGAGACGAGCTTATTTATATGGTTTAATACGGTAAATTCCGCTACCTCGACCAAAACCCACTTTTATATAAAACGAGTCAATCCAGATATACAAGTCCACTTATTTGCATAAAACAATCCCTGAAGTTGAATTATAGATCATGATTTTAAGTTCGGGCGGCACAACGCTAACGTTTTATTCTAAAACTTTTCTGTTGCTCAGGATGAGTTTTTACAAAATAAAAATAAAACCATATGCAGAAACTGAACTTATCTACACTTGCAACCTTGGTCGTTGTTGTCGCTGTTGACAATGTATGTTAAGCTGCTCAGAATAGATAAAATATGGAATCGTTAAGAAAAAAAATAAGGCATGGTTTGAATCCCCTATAATTCAATTGGCAGAACACTTCCCGCAATAGACGAAGGTTGTGGGTTAAAATTTTTACTAAATTCTATTCTATTCTCTTGAAATTTCAGGCTCAGGTTGGCAACTCCAAGGTCAGGTTACAGGCAACGTTGTTTCTTACCACCTGGAAACCAGCCTGCTTTCATGCTGTTCTAAACATGTAGATACCCATTATACATTAAATTAAATGTTGGCCGCGGCTATTCTTTCGTGATATCTAGCCTCATTCATTATACCATAATATCGCTCCATTTCTACGTAAAAGAACGACAAACAAATACATTTTCGCATTTATAATGTTAGTTCATAGTAATAGTATAAATGTAGGACCGTGTCCACGAAAATATTTTTAACGCTAATTTGAATTATCGAACTAACGATTCAGATCAAAGTTAGAATTTTGTTAAAATAAATAATTCACTAACCTCTTTTGTACCCAGTGCTGACACAGTAAGGTTAATGGATCTACCGTCTACTTACCTACTACATTTATCAAACCTCAATCTAGCCGTCAAGGGCATAGCTAGGATTATATATACTTATACAGAGGGGCAGACAAGGAAAATCCTAAGTAAATTGTTTTATTCATGATTTTTAGGATATTAGTATCAATTTGAGATACATTAGTAGTAGTAGACGGGTTAATAGAACCAACGCTAAGTCTGCACAGGAATGATTTTTATCATCAACTTCAACTTCTAAAAACGGAGAGAATTCTCAATTAGGTAGATGCCAGTTTTTTTTGTTAAACCACGCATAACTTTCTACAGAATATTCTAATTTTAATAATAAATATGTTTCATGACACTGTTATATTTAATATATTCCATACTTATAATAATTATGTACACAAGAGAAATTTAAAAAAATAGGTTTGTCTGTCTGTAGGTAGGTACGTACTTATCGTACGCCGAAAAATAGTTAAGTAGGTCTGTTCAGAGGAAGGTTATAATCTACTTTTTATGCCGCTTACTAAAGAAGTTCCCGTAGGAGAGGTGGATTCTACGATCAGAATGTAAATTGAACTATTATAATTTATAATGTATAGTCCGATTTATCGTTTGTTTTGATTATTCCGTAGATCTTTCATAGTCATAAGTTTCGCACTTAAGAAAGTATAGATTTAAAATGCTCAGTATTAATGGGCCAACATACTCGTACTTTCATAGTTTGAGACCCCGAATGTGCAGGAATAGGTATTTGAACGTAAAAGTAATTTTTCATGTTCTACATACTTGTCTTCACGTCAAGTCCTTTGCAGGGTAGACAGAGAGTAACGATAGCCAAGTGTAACAATAACTAATAGGGCATCTTAAGCAGGCTTTTGTATTTTATAGTAAATCCTAACCATACTATTATTATCGCCTCTGTTGTCTAGCGGTCCGGTGTTGGACTTGTCTTCTTGAGGTTCCGGTTTCGATCCCCGGGTCGAGCAACAAAAGAAAAGAAAATACGTAGGTACCGATTTTCAATTTTCTAATAAAATTAACGTTGTCTGAGATTGCATGTGTGTCCGGTTGGAGATAGGCTTGCTACCTATTGTATTGTGGGTCTTTAGCGTCTTCGTCTAAACGTGAGAATCTCTACATACAGCTAGGGGATATGGGCAAGCATTATTTTTCCAACTAATGTTTTTAAAAAAGTAGTTATCTTAACCTAACAGGAGTGGAAAAATAACATGTTCATTTTTCATACACAAGCATGTTAGGTATCAGGCAGAAAAAAGTTCGACAGGTTGGCTAGTACTTAATATTATTAGTACAATTTAATCGTTGTACAAATACAGAAAACCGACGTCAATTTGAATTGTATGTCGTCTTAGTATTTACACATACCTACCTACCTACCCACATTTAGTGGGTATTTTAAAATGATTTCCCTGAGATTTCATCGTCAGATAGCAAACCCATTATATTAGAATATAACTTACATATTTAGATTGTATTAGAATCTTACTTACATATTATGTAAATTGTTCGACATTAAAATATATTCGGACGAATTTCCAAGTGAACCAAAAACAAACGGCGCGTGTTATATGAAACATGTAAAAAATATTTATAACTTTAACGGCCGTACCTACTCATAAGTTGTCAATTAGCATTTAATCTATTATTAATTTACAATTTGGTATCGTAATGTCTATTTAATTACAGAATAAAAGATAATACCTCTACCCCCTCCGTAGAGAACCTCCGAGTAGATCCGGGTCCGCTGAGTAGAACAGAATGAGAGCCTCTCTGCCAGGCAGCTCGTTAAAATATAGATCACTACCAACGAGACCATCGTTGATATAGTGCTGTGCAGCAACTTGCCCATGTAGATATCCACCGCCTTACCTATTCCTGCCGCCATAATGACTGTCATGATCCGGCCTGAAGGGTAGGGTGCCAGATGACTTGCACGATTGGCCTTAAACCCGGGCCACAGTACAGTGACGCACCTACAACATCTATGGTGTCTCTTGCCATCAGGAGACTTGTGTGCTTGTTCGCTGGTTTCTAAAAAAATGGTCTCTGCGGACGTAAGTGAACTGATTTGTCATAAAAAATACCTTTTGACTTTATTCAGCGAGTGTTATTTACATTATTATTTCATCAAACAACCACAAGTGCGTCCAGGTGTACTGACACTATCTAAATACCTAAACGAACAACACACTACAGATATACAGCTCTTTAAATATTCTACTATATGTATAATTGTGTGATTTCATCTACTCAGTATCGCCTCTGTGGTCTAGCGGTCCGGGTGTTGGATTTGACTGCATGAGGTCCCGGGTGCGAATCCCGGGTCGGCCAACACAAAGAAAATTGGATTTTTCCAATTTTCTAATAAAAAAATGTTGGTCGGGATTGGAAATGTGCCCGGTTGGCGATAGGCTTGTCACCTATCACATTGTGGGACTTAGTGTCTTCGGCTAGTCGTGGGTGCCTTGGTTGTACCTCTGCCTACCTCTTCGGGGATATGAGCGTGAAGATACATTTCTTTTTTTTCATCTACTCAGTCGGATATGTCCATGTAAATATTACTAGTTACTAGGTACGTTATTGCTTATCGATATGATAAATCGTTAAAATACTTTAAACACATAGAAATTAATGCCACTGTTAGTAAACATACACACATATCCACATAGATACTATTTGAAAAACTTAAACTTCTTTCCGTTATTACTAATTTTAATTATCATTGTTTTTACCAAAATGTTAATAGTGCAAAAGAGGAAATTTTGTGATCGATTTTAGCATGCAAAACTACAAAATAACGACTTTGATTGCAAGATTATGTCATCTACAAAAATTTAATATCTCTATCGATTTCTTTTGTATTCTATCTTTAGAACCAGACTTGGTAGCAGGTTGGTAGTACCTCGGAGGTACGCTCTTTGAAACGGAAAAATATTTTTCAAAACCGATTTTTAAAAATATTGTGTGACTAAAATGGGCAACACAACATTTTTTTCTTTTGTTTTTTTCGTTTTTGGGCTAAATTTTACGGCACTCCTTAAATGCAATAATAGTGCGTATATAGAAATAAAATGATACACTGAATGAGCCATTTATTAAAAAAAAAACACAATAGTTTTTGTTTTCCAGCCTTTATATCTCGTATGGGAAAAGAGGGGTCTAATAAGTTGTACGTGCCTGACACACACGTCTACGGCATCATAACTTTTTAACGGATGGACCAATTTCGATGCGATTTCTTAGGTAAATTGTAATGTAGTTCTTAGCTAACCATAAAGCTAATTACCTATAATTGACGAAGGTCATTGACAATTTTTAGATTTACGACTGAAGTTCTTCTCGCTAAATTAAAGGAGTTTTACAAGTAGTTCTCCATTAGTAACCGATCAGGCGCCCATTTCTATCGAGCACCCTGGGCGATCGTCCAACCGCGCCCAACACTAGCGGCCGCTTCTGATCACACATCATTCAGAATCTTCAGTCAACAGCACCATATCATGTGGAATGTGACTGAACCAATAGTGGCAACATTTGGCAAGCAGGTATCTTGGGGTACCAGAAACAATTACACATGACTCGCAACCGACTTCTAAGTAGCTTATAAGTGTTCAAAGGGACAAGCAGAAATAGGTAATTTTTTTTCATGTGAGAGGTCAGCGAATAATCAAACGGCTCTCCTTATGGTAAGCGACAACCATGGCGTTGCTGGCCTGAGGCCAGGATGGTAAAGGTCTATTGTGCAAATCTACCGGCTACTCTACCCTCTAGACCTTTACTTCGACATAAAATAGTAAAAAGGCAAGGCGGCGTTTATAATACTCGGTAATTATAATAAGCTATGACGTTAAAGGAACGTGACCTTCTTCAAACTTAGAGTTACACGTTACTTACATTACATTACATAATAACATCATAAATAACCAAAATCACAGACCTACGACCTACTAAGACCAAGAGCTTACTGAAGGCTAAGACTGGATTGCAACGCAGAACAGCCGATTCTTAGTTGACCTGACCTCAGGCTTGCTACGCACCATTATAGTCTTTGGTGTATACATTACATGTAGTTCTTACCATCATGAAATAAGTTGCTAATTTTACAATATATAGTACATACAATATAAAAATAAAAATGACAAAATTTTATAAAACTATATTCATTCAGAAGTTATTGTTTCGAGGAAATTTTCAACGTCCAAGCGTGGTCCGACTTCACCGTGGCTTTGTCCAGCAACGTGATGTAGGCCACACCTCCGTGGATACTCCACTGGAAATAAATATAATGTAATATATTTTTTTTACAAATTACACGGTCTAAACAAATAAGATGGTATTAGATAATAGATTATAATATGTTGGGTGTTAGACAAAGATGCTAACACCATAAAGTGGGTCTTCCCAGAAAAACGTATAATGTCATTATACAAAAGCCGGCCCCTGTCATAAATCGAACCCGAACCTAAGTTTGGCTAGTAGCGTTAGGTGTATATGATAAACCCTCGTTCATTCCTTATACATATGCTTATTTATCGCCTCTAGGTCTATGGTCTAAGGCAGCCTTTCCCAAAGTGGGCGATAACGCCCCCTTGTGGGCGCTGGAAGCCTAGAGGGGGGCGGTATAAATCTTGAAAACAATGTTTTTTTTTAAACTAGGCGCAACAAATATGTTATTGAGGTTATTGACAAGAAAAAAACCGAGGGGGGGGGCACTACAAAACAACTGATTTTCAAAGTGGGCGTTACATGAAATAAGTTTGGGAACCTCTGGTCTAAGGTCTAGTGGTCCGGTGTCGGACTTGTCTTCTTGATAACCTGGGTGATCCCCGGCAATCGGTCTGGCAACAAAAAATATAGGTTGGCGATAGGCTTGCCACCTATCACAATGTGGAACTTAGTGTCTTCGGCTAGTCGTGGGTGACGTCGTGGGTCGTGGATGGTTGTCTGCATGCCCCTTCGGGCATATAGGCGTGAAAATTCTTATTTTTAAAGTCATTTAGTAGATTCATACACCACATAGCAGGTACATCACACACACATTACTACACCGTACTTGTAAAATTTGTGAATTATTTGTTTTTTTTTATGTGAGAAGTAAGCGAACAAGCACCCAGCTCTCCCGATGGTAAGAGATGGCCTATAGACACCATAGATGTTACCGACTACCCTACCCTCCAGGCCGGAACATGACAGAACCATTACGGCGGCAGGAAGAGGTCGGGCGGGGGATCGTTACCAGGGCCAGTTGCTGCACAGCACTCTATCTTTAAACTAAGCTCGTCTTTTACGCGCTGCCGGGCAGACAGGCAGATGGTCTATCCTACTGTGTGAACCCGGACAAACACGGGGGAAAACAAACAAAGAATACAGTATAAAAGTATTTTTATCATATTTTCCTAACTTTTGTAGATATTAATTGAACGGTAGACAAAAAGGTAAATTATAATTCTATAACAATCGTATTGTTACTAAATTTGTATTAAAATTATCAATATTTAGTCATTTACTTTGTAATTAAAATTCAACCGCATAATACCCAAGTAAAAATAAAAGCATTTTCACTCTAACTACTTTAGATATTATCTTTGGTATTACACTTTATATGATAATAGTTGAGGTGAACATTCTTAACAAACAATTCAAGTATGCACTTAAGTACTTACGTTCAAGTTGTCCTTGTTCCCTAGCAATTGTATTTTATAAGTGCCAGCATGAAGATATGTCGCGATGTCACTTATGCGCAAAACATTGTCTTTAGGCCATTGCAAAAACACAGCATAGATGGCCGTGACGGTGTCGGAGGCTGCCGGGACGGCTGTAGGGTAAGCGGCATTGTACGCGGTCTTCCTGCAGGTGTACCACACGGCCCCGTTCAGGGTGTCGTTCTGGTGCAGCCACGGCGACGTGCCGTAGATGGCTTCCCCGTTCACCTGCAGCCACTTCCCGAGACCCAGGAGACGCTCTTGGAATATGGGAGCGATCGTACCTTCTTTTGTTGGCCCAACGTTTATTAGAGCATTACCTATAAAACATATTTGAGTTCTTAATATATTTATAAAATACTAGTCAACCCGACGAATTTCTTTCCTCCTGACAACTACTAGCAGTTTGGGTATTTGGGAAAAATGTCGTGATTTTTTTAAACTTAGTGTACATCAAAGATGAAAAATAAGCGATTTATTACTCATATAACTTTCACCCCTGTTATACTACTACTTTTAAAAAAATAAAGTAGCCAAGGGGAACCCCACAAGTACAAGGGATAAAAAGTCGCTTATAACCTACCTCAAAACACGGGCTGTATGAAAAATGCCGCTCGTTACTGACATTTTATTATTAACTTTTGAATTTCGACATTAATTGACCTAGCGAGCGAAGTGAGTGAAGGGAGTGAAAGTTTCTATGCTAAGATGGGGTAATGGTTGTATATTTGTTCGACGACAACTTCAGTAGATAGTTTTAATCCGATCATACTGATTTTTGATAGATAGGTATGTCAATTTGTTTAATACAATTTT
>NJDC01001801.1:26523-44647 GCA_002245475.1 Calephelis virginiensis | reverse complement strand
AAGAATGACTCGCTAAGGCAGGCGGACTAGCACTACGGCCTTAACAAAGGCCGCCGAAACAAAGCGCTAGCGCACGACTGCTCAGAGCGGAGGTCGGGAAGGGAATGTGTATAAATATGTGTAAAATACATACATTATGGCTATAAAAGTTTTACATTTTCCGATTAGAAGAGATACAGAAACATGTATTACCTCGTTCATAATACATACATAATAGCAATGTCAAAATGCCACAAGGCACACAAATTGACTTTTTAAAATAATATAATTTGCCTGTTTGAATTTTTTTTCCCGTACATCAGCGTTACTTCTAAACGTGGTAATCTTCTGCATTGACATATGGTTGAATTTTGGAATTGAAAAAAGGTGTATTTGTAAGAAATCTAATTTGTACCTGAGTCAATTTCTGTTTATGTAGACACAAATTAATAGTAGCATAACTTTTTTAATGCACAATTCATAATAATAATTTATAGTTCTAACTGTATAATGAGTTGCAAAAAACAATAGTCTCGTGATTAATTTTACTTATTATAATAACCCTTAGTTAATATAATTACACTTTACTTAATATAATTACATTTTATTTACTTAATATAATTACACATAAATAGTATTAAATTCTAACTTCACTTAGCAATAAATGCCAACAGATACAAATTTCATATTACTAAACAAATTAGTAGGAAATTGGCTGTAAATTTAAGCATCCTAGTATAGATATTTATTTACAGCTTTACTTAATTATTACTAAGGAAATTGTCTCTCGGAGGCAGAACTGGAAAATCTCCAAAATTTGAGATATTGATTCTCAAATTAGTATATTTTTAAATGTACTGTTACTATCTCGGACTGATAAAATATCTTAATTACTTTACTATTGTTACAGGTATGAGATTTTAAGTAAATTTGAGTTTACACGCTTAGCACAATATGAGCTATTGCTTCACTTCTTAACATTCTAGTTACAACAGAGCAGACATTGTACGATAAACACAGATGTCTGTATGTTAATTTCAATTCTTTTACAATATATAACTATGTATTAATAACGTCAAGAAATACCACAAGGATATAATTTTCCTACTTTAATGCTTTAATGTTGGATCAATTTGTGTGATTAGTATAGAGATAACAATCACTTGTTATATTTTGCATTATTAAATGTATTTTAAACGAAAAATCCTGATTGTATAAAAGGTACTAATAAACTATTTATACAACATAAGCATTTTGATTTGAAATACATATTGCAGTATTTAAAATAACACATGTAAGACAATAAATATTCTAAGCAATGTCACAATCTATAGCGACTGTAGCCATGGTTTGTATACCAAACTTCAGTTAAATTCTAGTAAAGGCGGCTCATTAGGTAAGTCGCCTTTCCTTTTTAAATAATATATATTAACGTCAATAAAGATAAATTTAAATATGTTGCAAGTATGTTAAGTGATTTCTCTTTCATTTCTGAACCAATTTGAAATATTATTTTTTTGTTTGAAAGAGTGTACCTTCACATGGTCACATTGCCACTAAGTCTGGATCTGCTAATAGAGTCCGATTAAAATCAATAAACTAACTTATTGAAATCAAAGTCAGTATTTTGCAGTTTCACTGCTTTTAAATTATTATATCCATAATATTATATTTACAAAATATATTTATTACTTAATTTCTAATGGTATAAGTGTCATTTTTGTCCACTTCCACAGCTGGAAGTGGCTGACACTGCTATTGTTCATCCACTTTAAAAGTTGGGTAATGGCACGAACTATTAATAATAATTTCACTTATACTAGACACAGGTGGGGCATGCGTAGAGTCTATGGTGGCAATTGTCACAGGGGCTGTGTACACTTTGCCACTGTGAATCGTTGAAGTATGAGGATTAGCAGTAAACACTGCACAGGTAGAATTTTGTTCTATTCTCGGTTCACTTATAATGCCCATTTTGACTTCAAATATAACATCCTGTATTTTCTTTTTAGCTACAAGTAAGTTTCTTTCACCTTTCAATGAACGTAATTCGTTTGCAATATATTCCCCAAAAACAGAAAATTCATCCCTATTTCCTGAAGAGTAGGATACATCAGATTTCAATGAATTAAGAAGTTCAGAGCGATCAAGTTTTGTTGAAGACAGTTGTGGAGACTCATGTTTGTTATCAGAATTTTCATTACTTGGTGCAGTACCATTAAGTTCTGAATGATCATACTGAAATGATAAAATTGTACAATTTTAGAATAAAATCATAAGTAATGAACTACCTATTTCTTACTAATTACTTCACACAGTCTCAGTCCTTTAGGAGGAGTCCTTTTGGATAAAAAAAATGTACATAAAAATAGTCTAAACTAGTTTACTAATTTTCAAAAAAACATTTTTGCATTTAAATATGGGTATTATTATAAAGATAAATATACTAATATTTAGTCAAGTGAGTAATGCAGTATCTTTATTTATGTATACCAGAGTAACAAGTTAGTAAAGCACCTAGTCACCAATATACTTAATGTTTATAAACAACAATTATGTCTTACTTGTGTTTATTTGCTATTAACTTTGTTATATTTCTTCAAGTTGAAGTTGAAGCTAGCCTCAGAAAAATGGCTTTTAAATGGCTACCACAGAGAAATTAGCACCAGATAAAAGTTTCATTTACCATTTTTATTATGTTAAAAATTAAATTCTATTTTGTTATTATCATTTTGATAAAAAATGTTACATTAAAATGAAGTTTATTATTATTATGAACTATTTACCATAAAAGTTTATAGTTATGAGATGTCAAATATAGCACAACATTTATATGCATTTCGCATCCGCATCGCATCCTCATTTCGCATGGTCATTGCATTACACCTGAACAGATGGAACAATTTTGCCAATTCTTTTCTTGTTGTGTTAGTTATTGTTAAAAAAAAAGGTTTTTATGAATAGGAAAACTGGGGAAATGCAAACAAAAATGCTTTAAGTCATACAAACTGTTAGAAGCTGTTAATGTCAAGCAATATGAAGTTCACCGGGTCGGCTAGTTTTTATTAAAATAGGTATGATTTATTATAATGCTTACCGTTTGTAGAACTCGATAAGGTTTGTTTGAGTCTTTCATGAAGTGCAAATATTCATAAGCGTACCAATTACTAATATAGGTTTCCTTAGGGACCTCAAAATTAGCTCTTAGTTCCCTTGCAGCCTCTCTATTATATTGAGTTCTTAAATGCTGTATCTTTTTGGTTGCATCTGAAACTGTTATTCCTAAGATATCTGCAATTCCTCGGAGCTCTTCTCTCCTCTTTTGTTTGTCTCTTCGCGTATCGCACAATGAAGGATTCCACAAGTTTGCGTTCAACTGCAGTAGCTCGATCAGTTGGAGAGTTTTGTCTTTTGACCACTCCATTCCAAATTATTTAGTCAACGAATAAACGTGTCATTGGATTAATAGCGAAACTGGTCTAATATTTGACGATCAATCGTTGGATTGTTTGTGAAATTATACCACAGAACAATTATAGTAGGTACTCCGACAAGAAATTCGAATACATACAAATACTGTGGAATCAAAATGTCTTACAGCGCCATCTCTCGGTGCTCACAAACACAAGTAGATTTTGTGGGATATTCGACCCTCCCTGCCATTGTTTTCATTGGAATGTTTTAGAAATAACAAGATCAAACTAAAATTTCAATGATATACATGTTGTAATGTATTAATTAATAAACACTGAAATAGTAAACTGTATATTATCAAAATTTAAGTTTTATCAGTAAATTAAAAACAACAACAAACTAGAACACTTTTTATTTTTACTCGAATTTTAAACAAATCATTCTTCTATTACAGACATATTATATTACATCTTTTACGTACTGACTGTTTTTTCTTTAGACGTTGATCTCATTTCTCTATGTATATCAGTATTGTTAAACTTTTATTCCGTAATGGAGGAATCAGAGCTATACTTTAAAATATGGAAAACCACTTCAATACGTTAGAATCACAAGAAAATATAGATATTGCGTAGATACACAATTTCGCCATTTTACCTAAATTCCACAAATTCTGTTCAGTGTTGCCAACAGCTAAATGGGCTTTCCAGCAGATTCATGTTTAAAACCCACCAGAAAACCACTAACAAGAAACGGTCCTACTGTCTCCTATATCCATAGCCACCAAATTTTCCACTAAAAGTTTGTGTTTCGAAATGATAAACTGATAAGTTATTAAATAATAAAATAAAAAGAACTATTTAAAAGCAATGTTTTGATTGAGTAAAGATGCTAGACTAGCTTTACATCATTCTATGCTCATCCCAACTTTATGGAATCTATACTAATAACTATACTAATAATAAGGAGGAAAGAGATAGACAAATCTGTCATCTATACTATTATAAAAGAGGAAAGATATGTTTGTTTCTTTGTACTGAACAGGCTCCGAAACTATTGCACCGATTTGAAAAGTTCTTCTACCATTAGAAGCCTACATTATCCCTGATGAGTTTGGGCTATGTTTATAACTAGAAAAAATTCGGAATCCCTACTTAAACGGCAATAATGTAACACAAGGTGTAAGAAAGTTAGTTAAAAAAATATTTTATTGCATGCGCTGCGGAAATCATATATATGACAGCACAAAAAGATGTTCTACAATATTAAAGAACAAATAAAATCTATAATACAAAAAAGTTCGCGACACTATGTATCTTCCTTTTTATGGTAATAGAAGGCAATAGACGGATTTCCTGATGGTAAGATATTCACGCCGCCTAGAGACACCAAAAGCGGTAATGGTGCGTTGCCAACCTAAGGCCGGGATGTTAGGCCTCGAGCAAAAGTAAGTTTACCGGCTACCTTACCGAATTATTCAAATCGAACACTTTATTCAAAAGATATTACGAAATTAAAATTTCATTCTAAACAAAATACCTACCTATTTTTTTTATAGAAGAGGAGGCAAACGAGCAAGTGGGTCACCTGATGGAAAGTGACCATCTTCGCACATGGACATCCGCAACACCAAGAGTATCACAGATGCGTTGCCGACCTTTAAGGAATGAGTAAGCTCTTTTCTTGAAGGTTCCTAAGTCATAATGGTTTGGGAATAACGTCCTCGGTAACAGATTCCACAAAGGTGTTAAACGGGGTAAAAAATGTCTTCGGAATCGCACAGTTGTAGATCGCCACGCATTGAGATGATGGGGGAAATCAGCGGCTGGAATTAAACCAAACAACTCCTCAGAGCATTCCCCATAATAGATGCGGTAGAGAACACTGAGTGACCCAACATCTCTAAGCAACCCTAAGAAATCAAGCCGATTGGTAATTGCCCGGTCATTGTCAATTCGAATTGCCCTACGTTGAATGCGGTCAAACGGGAGGAGCTGGTACTGTGGAGCCCCTGCCCAGAGTTGAGAACAGTACTCCATATGAGGCCGAATTTGCGCTTTATATAGTTGTAAGCGATGGGTCGGCTAGAAATACTGTCTCGCTTTACTGAGCATACCAAGAGGCTATTTTAGCCTTCTCCTCCAGATGACCACGAAATTGAACATTGCTCGAAATGTCAACGCCGAGTTTACCAATGCAGGCTGTGGTAGAAAGGGAAACGCTCTCAAATCGAGGAAATGCGACAAAGGGAGTCTTTTTAGCGGAAAACGCGCAAACTTATGTCTTGCTATGGTTAAATTGCACCAGATTCTGCCAGCCCCAAAATGAAATTTCAGACAAAAGATTGTAAATTTTGATACACACATGTCATTGATATGCAGAAGAAACAAAGTAAGAGAAACCACACAGCCTTGGGGAACACCAGCATTGACAGGTTTGGACTCCGAGCACACACCGTCGACAACGAACTTGATGCTACGCCCCGTCAAAGAGTAAAGATTTGATTATTTGTTTGTATTGGATCCGAAACTACTATATTGATTTTAAAAAAAATTGCCATTACGAACCAAATATTACTCCTGGTGAACATAAGCTACGTCATTTCTCGGAAAAAATCGAAATTTGTTCACACAATTGATAAATTTTGACTTTGGTTTGTTCATCCCTTTGTAATCTTTCTATGTAGAAATATTATTTTATTTTAATTAAATATTATATACACTCATAGTTACGCACGGTGTTAAAAGAAGAAATATTTTTTATATATTTATATGTGAGTAACATTGGATAATATCAACAAAACCAGTCTTTTCTTAATGATTAAAAATAAATTTGTGTAATTTGACCATTAGTATATGTATATACACTTACAACGTAAATGTTCATAAAAAATGATGGGTTGCACTCCGGGAGTGCTGGCACAAATGAAAACTTGAATATTAACGTTTTGCATTTTTGATATTTTGGTATGGTTAGGGAATAATTTAGCTCGAATTGCTTTAATTAACAGTATGAAAGTAGAATTTATTTGGTAGAATACAATATTCATTTATTGTGCTATCGTACACAAACATAAACACTAACATTCGCGCAAGCGCCCTGCGCCGTCTAGACGAAACAGCAGGCGCAGGCATATATTTTCGGCGTGCCGTAGAAAGAGAGGGGATACTTCCTCTCCTACGCCACGCCAGCTGTTTACTCTTCATCCGTCTTACGAATTTTCGATCAGGTCACGTATTGAGACGCGAGTTGAGAAGTTTTTACCCATTCCAAAAAAAGTGCGCAACGCCGCTAAAGAAGTTTTCACTTCCAAAGAGGGTAATTAGAAAGTGAATATAAAATTAATATCATGTGTATGTAGGTATTTACTAGACGAGCTCATAGCAAACGGAACACGCGTCCAAATATATGTGGATACGGTAACCATAACTGTGCCACAATCGTTTAACCCCTCATTAAAATCCGACGCTACACAAGTATTACAGTGCCAACTGGTGAACTATCACTCCCACATACACCAAACAACTGTTCTAAATGATGGCCATCTGCATTGACCATTACCATTCGCCACAATGTTAACCAAAGTTATAGTAGAGAGAGTAGAGTATACCCATAAACTAACACCGATTCGACTAAAAATAGGTAACCTCAGCGTAGAGAAACCGAACATCGTTTTAGCGGATTAGTCTTGCCTAGAAAATAAGCCGAAATATAAAACAAAGTAAAACGAGTAAGTTTCTCTGGGAAATATTTGTGTTCAATGTCGAATGATTTTGTTCAGTTTTGTTTGTAAATAAAGGAGACTCAATTTCACTAAACCACTAAAAAGAAACACCAGCCACTAAAAGCAATTTTTCGCCACTAATAGGGGTGTGAAAACCACCAGTTTTAGTGGAAAGTTTACTAAGTTGGCAACACTGATAATTTCTAGAATTATTATAATTATTAGAATTTCTAAACTTCGAACCATAGACCATAGATTCCTTAATATTGCCATTTGTTTTTTTGGTCTTAGCACAATTATTATGTCACTTTGAAATTTGAAAACATATAAACTCATTTTATTATGGTGATTAATTTGTTTTTGTTTTTATTGTGTATTTAATTTTTGTCACACATAATATAGTTTCAGAAATTACTGCCAATCAAGAGAATATTTAATCAGTTTCCATATTTTTGTTTTTCTTTAGTTTTTTGATCTTTTTACCTCGAGTTTAATTAATCTAATTAAGTGAAAAGTTATTATACCATCTTAATAAAAAAATAAATGTTGAAAAAAACAACAAAAAGGATAAATGATAGATACTTTTTCTTGGAAATAATATCTGAATCGTAATTCATTACACACTGTTTGTGGCGTAAGTCAGGTTATTTTTTTTTTGAAAACTCATTGGTGATGAACAAGAAACGCATTTGTATCGTGAACATATGACTGGTTACTAGCAGTGATTATTAATATTAATAATTTCTGGTATTGGTATCATCGGCTAACATCAATAAAACAAGCATACAATTTTGGATAGTTTGGGGTTAGACCCATTTGTATAATTCTTCTGAGAATCAGTATTTATTTATGGACATGGAGATTAGCCTGTGATTTTTTCTCAACTTTTTAAGATCGTTTCCGAATTTGGCAACATAGCTTTATTTTGTGTTAAATTTACTCCATCTCGCGGGTTCCATAGCAAACAATGAAACAGTCTAGTGGTATGTAAATATTGTCAACCTCGCCTGAATAATACAGAATTCAGCCTTCACCCATATTGTCATTTGTCACTTTTCAAATGTCAATTTTTTTTAAGTTAATTTGCCCCTTTCTGGGGTCGGCTAAGACCTTTAGGCCATGCTGCCACGTCTTCCGTATTAATTATTTCTTATACTGTCATTAGTCACATTACTTCCGTATTAATTATTCTTATACAGTCATTAGTCACTAATTACAAAGTCACGTCAGGGTCTGGAGTAAAGCGGTGGTCACTTTACACAAGCTCACTCTGGGAGATTTGGCGGCAGCGAGGAATTCACGATATGCACTAATTTCTTCATGACTATTTCATTTGTGCACTTTCACTGAACAAAACTAAACTAATTCCCACCTAAATTAACTAATTTTAGTCATAATTTACACTAAATTCAATAATTGTGAAAAAATTACGACCATCCTCATTCACGATGGCGCCAAAACCATAGATGTAGCCAAAACCTCAATTTTTATTTTTTTTGCCATTGTCATTTGTCAATATTAAAGCTTTTTACAATTTATTTGTTCTTTTTAGAACCGGCTCAGACCTTTAGGTCGTGCTGCCACGACTTTTGTATTAGTAAACTCTTTTTGATCTAATTATTTATTTTCTACCCATTTCGTAAGTTTTATTTATTACAGTAGTTAGTTGCTATAGAATGTCATGTCATAGTGTCAGTTTTGAGTAAAACGGCCGACACTTTCTTCAAACTTTTTTGGTACATATTTCTTTAGTGAGGATTGGCGGCAACGAAACACGACACACGAATTTCACTCTACACTAATATCTGAATAAATTCACTGGTGCACTTTAACTGAACAAAATTGAAGTAGTTGCCAACTAAATTAACTACTTTTACTTATAATATATACAAAGTTCAAAAAATTAAGGAAAACTACAACGGCCATCTTCTTTGTGTTTGAAAACTCCTCTTGTATTTTTAATTATACTGTATTGTCTCATTTTCTCTGGATACTTTAAAAATGCTGCCTCTTTATTCGTTATAGATATTAATAAAGATATTTCTTTTTTAGAGAAGTGTTTTTACTTTTATTTAATCTTGTATGTTCTACGTATTGACAATGTTACAGTATTTTAGAACGTGTAATTTCACCTACTTCTTCTTTTCCTTTCTTTAGGTTTTGGCATTCGCGTTAGCATTTTGCCAGTACTCAAGCTCAAATTATTGTGAGATTTGGCGGCAACGAGGAAATACACGATACCGTAATTTCTTCATGATTATTTCATTTGCGCACTTTCACTGAACAAAATGCCACCACAATTGTCAAATTTCACTCTATATAAACACGATATTCAATTATTATGAAAAAACTTCGACCATCTTCTCTCTCGATGGCGCCAAAAATTTTACCAGCTTAAAGAGGCTGGATTGAATTAATACAACACAGTCACACACATATCTATCGTCGAGGACAACATAGTAATAACTACGTAGTTATTACTATTATTACTATGTACGTATTTTTTGGGGTTGACTGACTTTAACATTTTATTACAGACCACACAGCAAGTTAGTTTTCAAAAGAAAATTAAACTATAGTGAAAGAACAAAAGCTACCAGGGATAGCTTGTTGTGTGGTCTTCTGTACTGTAAAATAATGCACTATTTGCGAAGGTGTTTTTTTAAACATGATATTAATCCTTACCAAAATAAACTCGTTATTCTTCACAAGCAAGTCCGCATCAAATAATAATGAAATACTGGCGCATTTCTGATGTAAGTAAGGCAACCATGACTATCGCTTCTGTAGGCACTTCTTTTAGTACTACAGACATATATATCTTCACGCCAAGTCCTTTACCGAGTGCCAAATCTTACGATCCTTGCAACCCTTTGACTTCCTCTACATTCATTACCTTCATCTTCGCTTCTATTCCACCTTTCACATGGAACACACCTATTTGGCACTTCCCACTTCTCGGTTCGCCTGCTCGGCCTAGGCATGATGGGTGGCGTTCTCCATTAATATCTGTTTGTACCAACGTACGCATTGCCTTTAGGGAACACTCTGCAGTATCTACAAGTTTTCCGTGACAGGATTGTAGTCCAATGGCATGGAAGGGATCGCGATGAGCTTAATTTTGGCCAATGGTCTCCAAAGACAGATGGTTCATCTATCGTCATTTTAACCTATTTGAGGTTTTACATTAGCTCTGTTTGTCTGTACATTATATAATTAAAGGCACTTGAGAAACAGCCATAATTTAAAATTATTGCATATTGTTGTATAAATAACAGTCTGATCTTGAGCGAATGTCTCTACCAAAAGCGGTGGCCAAATGTCAACAACTTGTGCAGGTGGCAGTATTAAAATTGAATGTTTGTCTATTACCTACTATATTTTAGTCAAAGCGGTTAAGTATAGGTATAGTAGGTTCTCGAGTGGCGGCCTGCAGGGCCGGAGGACGTAGTGTTGGACGACCTCCCACCCGGTGGACTGATGACCTGGTTGCGGGGCGTCGCTGGTTATAAGCGGCTGGTGACCGTGAATTGTGGCGCTCTTTGGGGAGGCCTATGTCCAGCAGTGGACTTCCTCCGGCTGATGATGATGATGATGGTTAAGTATAAAGTTCGAAGAAAAAAGAAACAAAATTCTACTTCATTGTCATTTATTTACAAATATTATTTGTGAGGACTATCACATTATAAAACAAGTGCTTCATCAGGATAATTATATACACTATGTACAAATATTTTAAATACATCATTTCTTATCTAACATACATTTGTAATAAGACAATTTTAATATCGAGATTTAAGATATTTATTCCTAAAAAATTAACACAGAAAAATAGGAACAGCTGAAATTTGGTACATTGTTGTTACGCTAAGGGAACCTAATTATGCTCTGCTTTTAAAATATTTATCTACCACAGATTTAATAATATACCTATTACGCCAATTTGGGAGGCACATTTTAATATTTTTTTGTGTAATAAATGAGCAAACAGTATTAAATTTATTTGAGTTTGGTCAAATATGGCTTTAATCAAAATTGTCTTATTTCAAATCCGCTACTCAACAAAAACTTAAATAAACAGGAGTTAACGCCTCCTCATTTGACTACATTACAGGAACAAAATAATAGTATTTATACCAACATGGAAAGAACATTAATAGTATATACTTTAAAAAAGCTATGGTTCGTAATGGTACTTGTATTTAAATTACTTTATTGCGACTGGTAAACTTATTGCATAGAAAAATGCGAAATAAATCTACCAAGTTTTTACAATTTGTATTTTTGTACTTATTTGAAATCCTTTGAATCTTACAAGCCAATGGTACAAAGCTCAATCAGGATTTCCTTATCCCACTCTTTCACCAACTATTTACACATTTGAAAACATTAAAGGAACAATAATTATAGTATTTATAAATAAACTTAAATTAATTTTGTATTTCTCGAAATAAATACAATCACATGTAATTTTGAAAATTGAAATCAACTTACACAAATAACAACAACATAATAAAACAAATTTTCACCACATAGACTTGGCAACCAACTGTTTCATTCCAACCTATATTAAGTATTTATAATTAAATAAGGTCCTCCGAAAATAGATGCTCAAATTCTCAGACCATATTTCAGTAATTATCTACATCTTACATAGATGCCTGACACAAATTACTTTTGGTTGTCTATATTATGGTATGTTAGCTCAGGCGTAAAAGCATACAGACTTTCTCTTTTATAATATTAGTCTGGATAGTCTCTACTTTAATAAAAGACAAAAAGTAATAACCTTTACAATGCAACCGAGTTGTCTGTAACATAAAAAACTTTGATGTAGTACTCAGGGTTATTATAAGTGAAACATAATTTAAGTAGGTACATCAATATTTGTTGTTGAATAGAATATTCATCAATATGAAGCTGTTATCAAGTCAACATAAATTACTAAATTTAGTAATTACACAATAGAAGTTTTGGTTACAACATTAAATTTATTTTACCTTATGTTTTTGGTTGAAATAGAAGACAGTTTTGCCGAGATTCTATCAATGACAAAAGAGAAAACACAAATTTTCAAAACAAAATTCATAATAAAAACATTATGGTAATATATTTACATTACACGCTGCCTTATTTTCAATAATAATCAATATTAGAGTAAAAATTTTTATAGGCACTAAATTCTACTATAGCACAATAAATCAACGGTTGATTATGGTTATTGCTGATAAAAATCCGATAGTTAAATATAACAATAATATATATTGCTATCGTAAGAAAGAAGAAATACAAGTAGAAAATTAAAATAGTGTTAAAATTACAGCATTTGTTGTTATGCTAATCTGGCATATATCTCTCTTATATATATTAATTTGCACCATACTAACCAATTTAATTTGGCGTTTAATTTGGCAATTTTGGTGTTCTATGTAAGTTTACAGATTCACTGGACAGCTAAATTATATTATTTAGTGTATCACTGGGCTTAAACTGCTCGTCAGAAAGCCTAATGTGTGATTTCTAAGATCTTCCTAAATTCTTAAAAAAATTAATGTGGTCTGGATTTGAAAACGAATTAAATTCGATATACAAATATATATTTATTTATTTAATTGAGATTTTTAATTTATAAGGATATAGCTATGGAGTTGTTAAATAGAAAAACCAAGATTCTACATATTCTGCCGAGGCTAGCATTGAATATTACAATAATTAATATTTAGTATACATTTGTAAAAAATAAGAAAAAAAAATATTACCAATATTGTCTGATAATTACTGTTTGTTTGACTAAACAGTCAAACAAACAGTCTTGTCTTGTCGGCTAGTCGTGGATGCCTTGGTTGTACCTCTGCCTACCTCTTCGGGGATATGGGCGTCAAGATACTTTTTTTTTGCGACTAAACATTTAAATAAAATTAATTATATTTTTATTGCCATTGCAAAAATTGTCAGTTATATGTTTAAATAAAATAATACACTTACAGATAAGTTGAATTTTAAATTATGTGCAAGAAATATATAATTTAAATAACCTAATAAAATGTTTACATTTTATATTTTTTGTATACACCGGTGGCTCCACATAAATTAAAATATTTATTATATATTCAGATCTTACATCACATTTACAAGCACAAAAATATACACAACATAGACTATTTTGAAATTATCAACACATTTATGTTCATTATAACCACAATTTGTTAAGAACGAATACAATATTTTGTAAATTATTTTCAAAATACTAAAACTGTTTTTTTTAATAAATTTTAGGTCATGGCTTAAATATGTTACCAAATTACCATTTATAGGGTTCAATTAGGGCTCAAACTATTTTTCAAATTACATTTTTCATTACATTAAAATTATTACCGTTTTACAATTTCTTGTCCCCAAATTAAATATTAAGAATGTGTATATAATTTTGTGCCTGCAACTAAACAGACAAAAATATAGTATGAAGCAAGTATGTAATGACCCATATATATTTACAGTTTGCCATTGTATAGTACTTGCTATCTTATTAATAAACTCGGGAGTAAGTATGAGATGAGTGAGCTCTAAAGTAGAATATTTAATGTTACATGTAAAATATTTTAAAAATACACTTTTTTTCTATTATCGAAGTGATAAGGTTTTGTACTGTGATGCCTCAAGGCAATTTTTTAAACATGGTTTGTCAAAACATAAAGAAAACTTTATTTTAAGCTTCATAATGTTGAAATTAAAAAAATATTACATATGTATTTCTGGGTACCAATCCAAGTATAACAGTATGGTATTATGGAAACCAATTGCACTAGCAATTATTAATAATGCAATACAAAAACCTTATATGGCTTTATAGTCTATATACGTATTGACTAGTGATCAAATCCAAACCAGACTTGTGAGGTTGGGTGTATCATTTCCATATCAGAGTAAGCCTTAGAATTCATCCATTACATTTTAGTATACAAAAGTTATTATAATAAGTAACAAGTACACATAACTTGGTATGTTATGTACCTAACATCAAATCACTATCTTTAATAGAATTATCTACTAAAACAATTCGATCACAATCTGATTTGATGACGTTGTTCTTCCAAATAAGTGAATATACTCGTACCTACTGCCAGATAATTTAGTGTATCTTGTTATTATTATTATTTAGTGATGTAAGTTAAACTTTCTTTACCCCGAGTTTTTTATTAAGACTAGATTTGATATATCTAAATATTTACACATTTTAAAAAATTGTATACAGAGGAGGTATAAGAACCAGTCAATATTATAATTAGTTCAACAAATAATAAACATCCTAAATATAACAATTGACAAAACTTTGTCTCTGTAATCAAGATGGTGGTCACAATGTGGTCGTATTACTTAACACACTAATATATACACACACGTACAATTCCCAATTAGGCCTACAAGAGGAAACTAAGGGTTCTCCGACCGATACCTTGAACAACTAAATAAATACTAGCTACCTAAGTACACACAATGTCCGGTTAACACATGTCTACGTGGTGTCGAAGGGTTGATTTTTACGAGGTTTGAAAAAACCCTTATCCGTGCGACATTCTCGAATCGTGATCGTTTGAAGGTTGACGGTCACATCCGTTATGAATATTTGGTCAGCCACTGGCGACCGCGCCATCCAGTAGGCAGCGCCTCGGTGGGGAGGAGGAGGAGGGGGGTTGGGAGCTGCAGGAGTTGTATCTTCCCAGGTATCCTCTTCTTCTGGTTGAGGGGCGGGAGGAGGTGGCCTGGCGCCTTTCGGCTCCGCTGGAGCGGTGGCGGTCGGTTGAGAATCCGTTCGCCTTTCTCTTTCTAAGGGTGCGTGTGTGTCGGCTTCTTCCGGTGAATGTGGCGCTCTTCTGGGTCCAGTTCTGGGTGCAGCAGCCTCTGAGGCGGGAGATGCGGGCGCTGGGGCACCGCCGGGTGGTGCCGCGGGAGGAGGCGGCTGACTCCTTCCGCCGTTCACCTTCGACGAGTCGTGTTTCTTTACTGATGGGCTCATGGTGATAGTGACTCCAATCTTTCCCGATTCCCTGGAAAGCACTTCCGCCTTTCGTTTTCCTGGTGGTGGGTGTCGCTCTTCGGATCCACTGCGCGCTCGTTCTACGGGAGAATGTTCTCTCTCCCTTTTCCTGCCCTGTCGTCGGCTCTCGTCTCCTTTCTCGAAACTGCGAATGAGTCTCGGATCCAGAATGTTCTCCTCCGGCTCCCAAGTATTGTGTTTCGGCTTCCACCCTTTCCATTTCACGTAGTACTCCACTTTGTTCTGGAAAGTGAGAAACGCTTGGTTACTTACTGCACATTATAACGCGGGCGCCTCGCGGCGCTGATGTGGCGTGACTGGCCAGTGGCGTGCACCGACTGGGGTTGAACCCGTGCTGATTATTCGCAATTCCCACATTTAAAATGAGCAAGGAACTTTACAACATAAAAGTAATGCTTAACTGCAAACTGAACTTTATTGAGTAAAATATATTTGAGGATAACTTATAACGCTCTATTATTTTTTCAAGTTACAAATATTAATAATTTCGCTAAGTAGGTACGTAGGTACAGACGTTTGCATAGTTTTTTTATGTACACTGAGAAATGTTTGGTATGGACCAGTCGGGACTTAATACGCCAAGATGATGATGATGATGATGATGATGATGATCCAGGCAGGCTTTTGAAGTGAAGTAGAAGCTATGAAAATTTCGATGTTTACAAATGTAATACTTTTTATTATTAAGTAGGTAGGTACTTACTGACTACCTACCTACCTAGATAGATATGAAGTAATCTATCACCCTTTGTCTTTTAATAACTTTTCAATAACTAAAGACACCTGCACTAGCTGTATTGCACACATCGGTGTATATTATAATTTATTAATTCTGGACACAATCAGAAGTTACTCAGCCTGAAGGTAGGTATGTACCTACATTTATATTTAGTGAGCGAGATCTGTTACGAGAGTCAGATTAACCAGTATTACAGTCAGAGTCCTGAGTTAGTTAATCTGTTCCAAGAATAATGTATCCAGAAATATGTTAGGGCACTGACTAAAAATACCTGACCTGGAACTGTCGTGAAATCCTAAAACAGTATCGATTAAATACTGCTGTCTCCGTTTAAACACGATTTTATTGTGCATGCAATAAGGTCGTCTTAATTGCGTTGGGAAAAGTCGATGAAGTAGTAGAAGTCGCGAGGTTAGCAACACATTAGCATAAAAAAAAGCGTTGGCGTAGATTAGAACATATGTCACAATAACTACAAAAATTTACACTTAAAAAAATGAAATATTATTTTTACACAACCACAACATACTATATATACTTAATTATCCACTTTCATGCACTAACATTTCACCACATAACTATATATAATATAATAAACAAATTGGACAAAATTCTGTTTGTTTGAAGCATACAAAAAGTTAAAAATGTACGGGTTGGCGGGTTTTGGGCGCACCTGCCTCGGCCAGCTGTCGCGACTATCTACCCCTGGGATCGAACCCGAAACCGACACTAGCGACTCCTGTCCGAATCCACGAGGAAATTGTTTTGTTCGAAACTAGCTGACTCGGCAAACGTTGTTATGCCTTACAGCTAACGATATGTAATATACTATACGAGTTACTTCCACACCTGCCTAATATCCATAAGAAACATATAACACTTTATAAAAATCGGTAGAGCTGTTTCAGAGAAGTGTGACCATAAACACGAGATTTTCCTGCATAAAATTACTTGTATATGAGGAATATCAACAGGATAAATTACACAAACACGAACTATAGCATATTTATGTTCACTTTAGCCAAGTAGCAGACAAACATGACGACGGGAGGGGGTCCAGTGTTGAACGGAACAGGGCTGAAGCACGAAATATAGACAGGATGAAGTGAAATGCTTAGTTACCTACGGCGGAATATTTATTATCTATACCTATAAATGAGTAATTCTTTTTTTGAATATATATACTTAATCTAGCAGACCCAGTCACACAAATTTTAATTAAAAATCTCAAATGAATTTCATAAAATTTTATTTATAAAGGAGGTTTTGGGGATGACGAATAGATCTAGCTAGGTTTTATTTTTAGAAAACGTTGTTTTATTATAAAAAAAACAAGCTCCGTCACCCAGGTCCTACATATAAGGCGGTAACCGTTTTGTTAAATTGTTCCTTTAGTATAAGTTTACCAGATCTTAAAGTAAGCAAATAAGAGTCTTCACACCCGTACCTCCGAAGAAAAGCGGTGGTGTCACAAATCCGGAAAACATGCAGGTCTCTTGCCAAATAGTCTGATGGACTGTGCTAGTGGTAATCCAGACTTCAAACCTACTGGATTATTCCACTACTAGGCGATGGAGCTGTTACATTCCGACGCCGCATTTGCATTATTTGTCGGTCGGTCTTAATGTGTGTTAGTATTAAGATTGAAGTAGTATTTTCCGGTATTTACTGACTTTTCAAATAAATCATCGCCTCTGTGGTCTAGCTGTCCGGGTGTTGGACTTGACTGCATGAGGTTCCGGGTTCGAATCCCGGGCGGCCAACAAAAAGAAAATTGGATTTTTCCAATTTTCTAATAAAAAAAAATGTTGGTCGGGATTGGAAATGTGCCCGGTTGGCGATAGGCTTGCCACATATCACGTTGTGGGACTTAGTATCTTCGGCTAATCGCGGGTGCCTTGGTTGTACCTTTGCCTACCACTTCGGGGATACGGGCGTGAAGATACTTTTTTTTTTCAAATAAATGTATGAGTCATTACCAAGTAATAAACGATAAATCATACTAGTATAAAATTATACGATGGATATGTTTATTTTCTTAAGATATGTTTTGAGCAGAACTTAAGTGAGGATCTGTTCACATTGTACATAATACTTATGTAATTATAATTATATATTTCTAGGATCCGTACTTCCTATATACCTAACTACCTAATTAAAGAAAAACAAGGGTGTTTTACAAAACAATAAGCGTAACATATTTGTCACAATT
>NJDC01001801.1:3714-23422 GCA_002245475.1 Calephelis virginiensis | reverse complement strand
GCACAGACAATTTTCAATTTGCCGCCAAATCGTAAAACAAATGACAAATGAATGAAATGTATACTCAATATTATTGGTTAAGAGTTCTATTTTCAAAATTTAAACTTATTTTTTTAATATAATGCTTTTAAGTTGCCAGTTCTAAAAACTTTCAGTTTGGCCCTCGTATTATATGGTTAATCAAACGTATAAAAGTGAAGATACTTTTAAAAACCAATTTATTCTTCAAGCTGCCTCTGGGAAAAATAATTAATAAACCGCAACGTGGTAAAGAAGGTGGAATCGGTATTTTGCAGTTTTTTTGCTTAAATTATGTCATAGCGCATAAAATTTAAGTTAAAGAAAAGTTATTAATAACTAATAGGACAACGAACTGTTTTTATTTAGTAGGTATTGGAAGGCAAACCAACAGACCTATTTTTAACAGTGTGTTCACATAACTAAATCATTTCAACAAATTAATTCTGAAGCTTTTGTTTCTAAACAACTACTGCAAACAGTAAACTAGATGTAAAGGTGTACTGTAAGTCGAAAGGTACCTAATTATTTCTTAAAGTAATACAAAATATTTATTGATAATAGCCGGAACACTTTATAAACTGGTCGAAAACCAGTTATAATAAATATCAAATCGCCCGGGCACTATCCGAAAGAGTGTTTGTATGGAAAAAAGGAGATTATAAAGAGAAACTAGGCAAGAATCGTGACACCTGTCACTCGATACGTTCTACTTAGCACGCAAGTGAATTTGTGCGAAGATATATTTTGTTATGTGTGTACAATAATAATTTTACTACTCAGGTATTTAAAGACTCCAATAAGTCATAAATGTCGACTAAGCTCTTCTTGAGTTATGCCTACACCTGTGGTGTTACCAACTCGACTTGGATTAATTAATATATAGGTACCTGCCTATGATACATAAGGACGACAAAATGGCAAAGTGAGTGAGCAAATTAAATTTAAATCATATAAATATACAATCAACATATTAATAAACATAGACTAAAGTTCTCTGGGTTAGAGTTGGTATATTAGTCTCTAATACACTGTAACACAGACTATAATGTCAATTTAAACCTTAAGAGTATGTTAATCTCCGTTTATTTATAAGACGCTACGACGTCAGTGATCAGCATTGTCATGATCCTGTTTTAGGGGAAGGGTAGTTGGTAGGTAATTTAGGCAATAGGCTTAAGATCTGTCTTAGGTTGGCAACGCACCTTTGAAATCTGGGGTATCTCTAGGCAAAAGGTATTATCTTGTGTTTTAGTTTTCCTTTTTTTCCAATAAAAAACTGAAAAAAGAAACAAACCGACTATCTTAACAATTAATAAAAACTAACATCCATCATAACAAAGGCTTCATAAGTCGATAGCGAAACAAAAAATCGAAAAATAATAATAAAAAGGATCATTGGGACGTCCGAACAAGGTGAGATCGAGCGACTGCACCGCGATTGGCCAGCAGGCGGCGAGAGGGAGAGGTGCTCCGCCCCCGCTTCGTCTCTCTCCACCCCCGCAACCTGCCACACAAGTTGTGCCACCTACACTCCCTTATTATCCAACCCACAAGGTTGATTTTCCACTATCTGGGCGTGTTTTGGCTGTGTTGGTTGTAATATTGCCATAGGCGGACCACGTCTCGGGATCCTACCGCCAATTAGCCTATTGTACTAATGAAAATGTTAATAATAGATAATTAGTGTTGGCCGAGACCGGTTATATGGGGAACGATCTTCGGACCTCGGTTATTCATTTCATTTCTTAATTGTGGTAATTTGTACATATAGGAAAAGGGTACCTATCTGAAGATTTTGTTTTTTCGTAACATGTAACGACAAGCAGACAGAATCCTGAAAGATGGTTAGTTGCCAATCTCTGGCTGAAGTAAGGTAACTTTAATAGCTATTAAAAAATTCGTAATTTGAGGACTGATGTTGTTTGGTCAGAAATACCCAATACTGAAACGTTAAACGTTTTGAGTATATATGGTGGTACCAATTCGGGCAGTTGTTGCGAAACTATACGACAGTAAGCCTATGCTCGTCTGTTACGAGCTACCTGGCAGGAAGGCAGATGGTCTATTCTGCAAAGGAGCCCGGACCGACACGGGGAAAATTCTCTGTATTTGGTGCACAATAAAGAGTTACTGTATTGACGTTACTGCTGCAGAAATAGATAGAAAAGACCAAGGTGTCAATTCGAGCGAGCACCTATTTGTGTGTGCGGTTTCATAACAACTAAAACAAATAATTTTTTACTGTTTCCGAATATAAAGAGGAGAGAAGGGAAAGCGAATCTCCTATTGGTAGGAAGCAGGTAGGTACCTTTAATTACAGATACCGTCAATTATAAATAGCAAAGATGGTAATATTTTGTTGCCAAATTTATGTTGAGATGTACAACCTTTTACAAGAGACAGTTTAAAGTTTTCTAAACCTAAAAAAACCTTAAATGGCGAGTGGCAAGAAAATGAAATCCCTTAGTACCTTTTCGGTTGACTCCTCGCAGAATTCGCCCTCCTACTTAGGGTCAAGATGTTATTGAGAAATAAAGTAAACACTCTCTTAGGGCCACTTGCACATTCCCGGGTTACTTTTAAAATTGAGTTAAACTGTCAAATATAAGGTGATTTAACCCTAGTTAGACGCTTCCTTAGTGTTAAATGCATAACCCAGAAACGTGCAAGTGGCCCTAAGTCTCTTACAAGCCCCTCAGAAAGGAGTACCTTAGCCTAAATTTATCAAACGAGCCCTGGACTACCTGCATGCAAAATTGTTTTAAACGATTTTCGAAAAATATTGCAAGGGTTGTTTTACGTGTACACTTTTTTATAATATTAACTATGCTATGAAGTATACGTGTAAGATATTATATTATGTGCTTAAAGATAATAAAACACCTAATTCAGGGTAAAAAAATATACGACTTATTGACATAATAACTTTATTTTTTTATTTGTGTTTTTCTACTTAGTGTATAAATGGTAAACAAGTAAAAGCGAAAAACTTGGGCCACCTCAACCATGCCGCAACCAAAAGAGATTAGTGCCAAAATTTGTATGACCTGTCATAGGCGACTACATCTGGGATATCTACCAAGAAATCCCCGAACTTGTTTTAAAAATGTAATAGTTTTTTTATTTTAAGATAAGCAGAGATTTTATTTTTCAAAGGAATTTAAAGTTTTGTGTTTGTTTTTATTTTATATGTATAAAACACCATTATTTCAAAATTGTATTTTTGTAGGCAGTTTTATTAAATATGGCCAACATAAAGATAGTTGTCAGCTAACTAAAAAGTCTGATTAAACAGCCTGAGAAAAAAATGTTACAAATGTGCAATTTATTTACTAAATAGTTAAGAGAAATGGTTGAATATTCAAATCATATTATTTGTTGAAATAATATATTTAGTTTTTAATTTGAAATTGTGAGAGTTCTGCTGCCGAAAGTTTTTAGTGTTAGATATGGCCCACTTTACTTTAACCGCTGCTCGTTTTGCCCGAGACGAGAACCCGCTTTATGTTCCTCCCTTGGCAAAAGCGGAATCGCAAGGGTTTTGTAATTTGTTCATCGTACATATTTATGATATTTACGATTACTGATAAATGCTCCATTAAGTAATGTGGCTAATTTTTTTAACATTTTTATTACAGGCGGTTATTATTATTACTAGGTACTTAGTATCGGAGGTTAAGTGTAATTGATTAGTTTTCGTGTTTAATTTATTTCCCGCAATTCGTAGCTTCTTTAAATGGACTAAACATTGATATCAAACAGCTCGCACAAGGTGAGCGTCGCGTCTGTTCGTTTACTACTAACACCGTGACCAAAACTAGATGATAAGAGTTGAATTTTTTCGACGACTTTCCCAGATTGGTACGATCACCTTACCTACCTGTTATAACGTCAGTGCAGACCATCGTCGTAATTAAGATAAATGATTGCAATAGCCATAGCCAGTAAAATTAATCACGTCAGCAAATAAAAGAAAATGTACAGAATTTAAAGATAAAACCTATTTTTTTAATAGTTTTTTTTGATTAGGAAGATGCGGGGCAAGCAGCACTGACGAAGAGATTATTGAATAACGAATTTAAGCATTACCCGCATATTTAACACTTGTCAATAATTGTAATATGTGTATCGGTGACATAGCTTCATGATCGAATGTCGCTTATTTTATAACAACTTATTATGGAATTTTGTGTAGTTATTTACCCATTGTTAATAAGTGGACTGGCATTTGTGGATGTAGATATTAAATCATGTTCATTAATTAGTCTCGTTATTCTTTTAAATACACGTCGCCTAAATTACCAGAAATGCAAACGGTTTTTTTTTGAATGACTAATTTGTTGCTAATCTTACGATTTTTTACAACTGCACCGAAATTTGTGGGCCGAGCAGAGTGCTCAGCCCGAGACATCATTATTTGGATGGATTGGGCTGTTACCTACAACGCCAGCACCAAGGGCTGTCTCCCGGGAGACCGTACCTCGACTTGGTGCTGCGTTCTGGTTACTGGGTGGACTTGGTGGAGGACTTGTGGCTCGTCGCTCGGCGTTAGGCGCCGGGCGCAAGAGAGGTCTTCGTCGCCGAGACCAGCGGCGACGGTGTAGTGTTATGTTAGACTTTAGAGTGATGTGAGATTGTCGTGTTCCGGTTTGGAGTTGGGAGAATAGCGTTTGCCGCGGTTATTGGGTCCGGGGGATCCGATAACACGTGGCGAGGTCTTCTATGATCGGGGGGAAAGTGCAAACGGTGCGTTACTAACTTGGTATTGAGTTGTTAAGTACCTACTCGACTTAATTTACTTTATACTTCAAATCGGAACGCGACGAGTAAAATATGAATAAATAAAATACATAGTATAAAACAAAGTCGCGTTTTCTGTATTACCAATTAACCACGCAACGGATTTTAATGCGATTTTTTTAATACATGAAGTGTTTAAAGAGGAAGATTTATATGTATATTTTATACCCGTGTGAAGCCGGGGCGGGCCGCTAGTAAACAAATAAATACCAATAGCAATATGTATGTGATACGTTTCAAAAAAAAATATAATTTTTTTGAGTATTTAATAATCTCTGTTTAGCAAGCAAGGGGACTTAGCGTGAAGATGTGTATTGTTTATACCATGTACATTCCAAGTCGCTTGGACAATTCTGGGATCAATATTTGAGTTAGCTTCTGAATTAATATTCTTCTAGTTGAAATCATATTTTATCATATCTAACTCAGTCTACAATTATTAAAACACAAAAATATGGCTTTCGTTCGTTTTTACGACTACTTTGCCAATGTCAAGTTAGTTAATTCTTATACAATATACAGTCATTAGTCACTATATACAAAGTCATGTCAGGTCAGGGTCTTGAGCAAAGCGGTGGCTTCGTTACTCAAGCTATTCTAGTGAGATTTGACGGATGCGAGGAAATAGACTATACACTAATTTCTTCATGATAATTTCATTTGCGCACTTTCACTGAACAAAATTAATCTAATTCCCACCTAAATTAACCAGTTTCACTCAATATAAACACGAAATTTAATAATAATAATGAAAAAATTACGACCACCTTCATTCACGATGGCCCTAACAATGGACAGTTACTTTACTCTTTGGGCGCTAAAACTCCCGAAAAATTACTTATACGAGTACAAAAAACTGTTTTCGAACAAATCCATCAATGTCAGATATTTGAAACTGACACTGACATATGCAAGAGTGATAGACTGCGTGCGCAAAACAATTCTAGATTGGTTAAAATTTAAAAAGAATGATGTTTTAGCGACTACTTGTACAGAAATCTTAATAATTTGTGGATTGCCGTTCCGCTTCCTACACACTAAACGGAAAATATGTGTTTAATTCAAAAGAGTAATAAAATACTATTCGTTTGTTCTTCTCAGATCCAAATATAGGTACTTATATTTATGGAAAAATAGTTTACAAACTCTAATTCTACTCGACAAGCTATTTTACGGTGATCATGTTGGGTGGGTTGTACAGAAATATGTTATCCACCATTCTGTTGCGATGACCATTTTCTACAAAATAGGTACCTACTAATCACGTAAAATTAATTTAAATTGACAATTAACCAAATATTAATTTAATGGTTCAAAATTCAATTTAAAGATTTATCTCTCATTAAGAAACTAATAAACAAGTCAAGTGAAATTAAATATTGTAAAAACTGCTAAACTGTGTGGGTTTTCCAATTGGTTGGTAAATCTAGTTTTGACACGATTAAAGACCCCAAATATGCAAGCCATGTTGCAACCATAGACAAGAGACCAATTAGAGATCGTTTGGAAGCGCGCCAGAATGGAACGATAATTGTCTGTCTGCCCGCTCGGAATGGAGATTTACACTTACGAGGGTTTCTTTGTTTCAATTTGTTGCTTTGACAAGGTATAGTTTTTGCTACCTTTTATACGACTAAAATAAGATATGTTTTTGCGATTAAAAAGCGAATAAGCAGACGATCCCCCAGATAGTAAGAAACACACGTAGCCTAGACACCAAAGATGGGTGCGAAGTCTAAAATAAAGATGGGAGGGATGTAAGGGTCTTGCACAACTAAGTTTACCGGATACCCTCCAAAACGAAACTTGACAGTATTAAACACTGACATTGTGAGGGCAGGGTAAGGCGGTGATAACAAACCGGGACTTCGAACCTATTCTATAAAATATATCCTGTACTGTAGAATAAATCCAGTAATTATAATTAATTCTAGGTCATTCTACTATTGAGCCATGGCTAGTACAATTTTACAATACGGATTATATTGTCACAACGAATTAAAATATTGCCCACTTAAACATTTTTACTTTTTGTTCAAGTTGCTACAGTTTATATATATATACGACTAGGTAAGTATAATTAAAAAGAGTTTAATTAGGTATTGTTTGGACGCACGCCAAACCGCAGAGATAATTGACTGCCGCTGACTTGTCGGGTAAGAGGAATGAATTTATGGAATAGTTTGCGATTTTCAGCCGGATAACAGAATATTTTATTACTGGATCGGTTAATCCGGTCCGGTTTAAATAGAGATCTGTTAATTAAATTTTATCAGACTTTATAGTTCACAAGATGGAAATTACAATTTTGATGATGATTTTGTTTGGGAATTGTTTGAATTGGGAAATGTTTTTATAATTTAGACAAAACGAACTGGGTGCCTGGTATTCTACTATTCATTAGTAAGTTCACAAACGAGGCTATTCTTTCTCGATTACTGCCATTACGATAACTGAACTCTGACAACTTAACCACGGCGTTAACAATTTCGAAATAAGGCTAAAACTGACGACATAAACGAACTATATAATGAACAGCTAAACAATAAGTACAAGTTGTGTAACCTGTGATGGGTTGAGTACCTACACTACTGGTAAAGCTACTAGGACTTATGGAATATTATTAAAATATAAAGCGCGACCAAAATCGAACTAAACCGTCATGTCGTAAAACATAATTATTCTGTTACCGTGTTTGTGAAGTGGGAGCTCCGAAAAAAAATTGTTTTTATCGTTACTTTTCAATTAAAAACGCCATTCTTCACTGTTCACTAAACAGTTAAGTTGGCAGAACTCTTAAGTCTGCTCTAGCCTATAACCATCTATAACATTCTGAATGCAGTTCATGTTGTAAAAATTTATTACAATACAATTCTAAATAAAAAGAATACAAAAACTATGTGGTAGACTACGACGCGTTCATAATAAGCTAGCAATAGTGAGTGGGCAATAGTTATTACAGAATGCTACGTAGAATCTTCGTAACGTTTACTCTAATTTAATAGTTAGGTTAACAGTGGGTAAAACTTAGTACAACTAACTAACCGCACTTGTTCCCGTTAAGTACCAGGAACTCAAAGTTATCTACCAGCTATATTTGAAGCAAAATACAATTTCTGTGACAGAAATCAGTTTTTACAGAGATAAAACCGAGGGATTAATGAAAGGGGTGGCGATAAAATTTATTTCAAGAATATCTCTAATTAGTAGTAGAGATATGGAGTGTCTTAGGGGTAAACAGAAATGCAACTAGGTTTTTTGGTTGATGAATGATTAAAATCATACAGGTTACATCAATAAGAACCAAAATTATATATTACATTAAAAATGCATTTAGTATTGTTTTTTTTTGAGTATAGAAACGATGGAATTAAATTGATCTTGAATCATATTAAGTTACATAATCTATCAGGAAGTCACAATTTTGTTTAACTCAATTCACTCGTTCAATTATTTATTTACATTTACTACAAATATTTTTTTTTGTCGCAGAATTTTATTTAATTTCATACATCATTGCTTGAATTTAATTTTTAACCGGGATTCAGCGGTGTCGGGAGATTGAGGAAAGGTGTGAATAGGCCTTGGGGTGAAAAACTTAAGAGGGACTATATTTTCTTATTCTTGAAATCGTAAAAATCGTACCAGGAGTTCCGTTATGTAAAATTCCATTGCTATGTAATTTCATCCATAATAGAACTTCTTCTGTTTAAACGTCGTAGAGCACATCACAAATTGCGCTCTAACCGGGGTTCAGCGGGAGCTGGGAGGTTGTAAGAAGGGGTGGGTGGGGTGATTAATAGCCGGGGCGCGGCGTGCCCCGCGGGGCCGATCAGGCGTTTAAACACGGATCCTCTCAAATTGTGCGAGTTACGAGTGGGAAACGTTCGCTTTACTGTCCATTTGTTCAACTTAAGTCCGTTAAATGTCTTTCTAGTGTAGTCTAGGACTCGGTTATTTCACAAGTCGTCCACCGTCATATTTTAAAATGATCATCTATTTTTCTATCACTAATAAAAATTTGTCTTTAAAAAGTTTACGACAGAGACTGAAACTTCCAGAACAGTTTCAGTAGGTATACTTAGCAAGTATAGCGCTAGCATAAATATTCACAACAGTATGTGACGACCACATCGCTATCGCCTGCTAGTGAAGTTGTCTATTCATTGAAATAGCTGGATTATACTATAATAGTCGGGTTATAAAATTAGTTGCCGGAACTTGATATCAAGGCATAACCTATTAATGCTCGGTCAATACTCGCCTTTGGTGTCAATTTTGCTATGTGCACAAACTTGTTTTAGATGCATGCTATATTTTTCCAATGAAACAAAAAGGAAGGGATAAAACATTTTAGATATATCAGATTAGTCCGGAAATTTCAGCTAGTGAAGTTTTAAATCAACGATTCCGAGGAATAAATCGAGTCTGTAAAAACGTCGTTTACAAATTATCCTGACAGCCACTGTAAGTATTTTTTTCCTCTTTTTTATTACTATCGTTAAAAGAAGATAGCGATAACTTAAAATTAATTTAGTGAGTGCAAAACAACATGACCAACAGTCTGTGGACAGGTTTGTAGTCTGATGTAGCCAATAAATTTATGCAAGAAGTTCAACTAGTAGTGACATAGTCAAATTGTATAACTTAACAGTACGTGTGTGGCCACTGGAGACATGATTAAAAAGAGAAGCTAATTGTGAGACGGACTCGCCCTAGAAGGGTTCCGTGGAAGCAAACACAGATTAGAGATATATCTTCTTGAAACAAATGATATATTTAGTCTTGACGTGACAAAACTTTGTTTTATGTAGATACGTGTTTGTATAAGTGACAAAATTATATTTTTCGGTTTTTGAAAATGAACGTCTCAGAAACTTATAACTACATCTCTTTTAAATCATTTCTTGAGAGTTTTCATTAAGATTTACAGCATAGCTACCTACTTTTATAGATTTTTCACTTTTCTATTTTAGAAGTTAAAACGAGGAGAAGAAGGCATATTTTATCACTTTGGAAGTCTCCATATTTCAAAATTAAATTAGAAACCTCAATGACATTTTTGAAGACCTATCTTAGATAGATAACCTGCATAAATTATATAGGTTTGATTATTGCTTGATAATTTTTTTATAGAAATCGTAACACGGTTTATATAGAATACATCTACCTATCTACAAAGTTTCAACTGTGTAGTTCTAGTCGTTTCGGAATAAAGTAGGTGCGAGATACGCACGGACTGATACATCTAATCTTTAGCCCTCTTATTAATAAACACATTATAATAAAGTACTTATTCCAAGGTTTAAGTTGGCATAGTCTGTGTTTATTAACAAAATGGCGAGGGTTCCAATTTACGCATTAGGAACCCCAAAAACGTACGAACACGTAGCGGCGGGTGCTGAAAGCGTATCGCTGCGTCCGACGACACTCCGTGCGTCTGTTAGCACCGTCCTCTAAATCACAAACGCAAATAAACAGTACGCTTCTAAGGAACTAGCTGTTTGGAACTATAAATACTACTAGCGACTTATACCATGTTTGTACTTATATCTAACTATAGCTATTAATAATATATAAATATTAATATGTAGGTAAACATTAGTTTTATCAATATATTTTTATGGAAATCGAAGACAAATTAAATTAGCAGAAGGATGTTCTGATTAGTAGGCAATACAAAAAAGAAATAATTTGGTATTTGAATCAAGAGCACTAATGATGCGTTTTCAAAATTGGAATGTTAAAAAAGGCGGAAAAGTAGTAAGACCAACTTTTTTTTAAACCAACCAACCAAACCAAAATAAACCAACGCTCACCTCTTACGAGCCGCTCTATTATATAGCTGACACCAATACCAATCTCCATGTTAAGAAACCACTAAATATATATACAAGGACTTTTATAAACCATATCTGAGCAAAGCAGTTAATTAAAAAAATGATAAACAGTCGCAATATAATTTACACAGTACAAATACAAATTTTACAGTAAAACTGCAAGCCGACTTGAATTTACCCTGCATCTAAATACGCATAACTCAGAAACTATTAGATTTCGATCAAATATAATGGGATCACATGACGTATCATGTGGTCCCATTACCATACTAAGCTTTCAATAAAAGTACCTAATCAACATTAGCTTATCTTACAAAAAATACACGTATAAAAATACATACGCATGGAAATAACTTTCTTTTTCTATTTTTTTGTATGGCATTAGACAGCGAGCACGCCCACAGTTCTCTTGATGGTAAGAGACAACCATGGCCTGCATACACCATCGAGGTTATAGGTGAGTCGGTGTCCTGTGGCTACAGTGTAGGGTCCATTGTCCAAGTGTAACGGCTACCCTACCACAGACCGGAACATGGCAGTGTCCTTATAGCGGTATGAATAGACAAGACAGTTGATACCTACCCGGGCAAACTGCTGCACAGCACTCTGCCACCAGTAGTGTTGTTGGTAAAGACCCACGTAACCAAAGCTCGCTTCTTATGAGCTGACTGGACAGGAAGGCAGATGGTCTATTCTACAGAGGACCCGGAACAGCACAGGGAAGTTTAATTTAAGATATACACAAAAGGGCGTATGAACTAAAGCATTTTTAATTTAAAAATGAATATTTCTTGTCATATAGCCCGTCAAAATTATGAAATTGTACTGAGGACGGCGTTCAAGTCAAAATCTGTTCGAAACTCAAGGTTTTAAGGGTACTTTTCGCGAATCGCTATAATTTGTGGTTAAATTGGCAACCCTCGAGGCGCAAAGTGGATCAGGGACGAGGGTTAGAGGATTAAAAATATCACACACTGTTCTAAGTACTAAACATGGGATGTATAGTCGATGGTACTAAACCATCAATTATCACAATTATATCAAATCATAAATTGATCTGACCCCAAAGTAACGAGTAGTAAGCACTAGTAATTAAGTACAGTAATTAAAAGTGTAATGGAGAGTGGGGTCATCAAATTCGTATATATTGAGATTGCACATTATCTTTATTACAATAGGCATATTCTGTTACTGCAAATAAAAAACTACCAAAAAAAAACACGACAAAACCTACATGAAATTTCATCTTGATCAGGTCACAGCTTTCAAACGAAAAAAAAACGCATTGAAATCAGTTCATCCATTTAAAAGTTATGATGCCACAAAATGACACACACAGACACTTCAAACTTAATACAATAAAAATTTTTTTTCGAAATGTCTACTGTTGTGTACGTCTAAATACTTTTACAACGTCACCGGGCTAGAACTAATACAATAATCTTTTTCGTCAGGGGTTAAAAATGAATCTGAATGTTTTTTTTTTGGCAAAAATACAATCAATAAATTAGTAGATTTGACTGGTTATAGTCAAGACCGATTCAATTCCTTATGAACTAATTCGAATTATGAACAAAAACATTTAACAATGTAGGTACGTACAAGACACATCATCAATAAAGTTTTGTTAGTATTGCATCTCCTAAATCTATAAACAAACACAATGTGGTAATGTTTAGCCACGAAATAGGAAAACATGAGTTTACTAGTATATAAAAGCTCGGGTCAACCTATCTTGAATCTCCCCCCGATCATAGAAGACCTCGCCACGTGTTATCGGATCCCCCGGACCCAATAACCGCGGCAAACGCTATTCTCCCAACTCCAAACCGGAACACGACAATCTCACATCACTTTAACATAACACTACACCGTCGCCGCCGGTCTCGGCGACGAAGACCTCTCTTGCGCCCGGCGCCTAACGCCGAGCGACGAGCCACAAATACTCCTCCACCAAGTCCACCCAGTAACCAGAACGCAGCACCAAGTCGAGGGACGGTCTCCCGGGAGACAGCCCTTGGTGCTGGCGTTGTAGGTAACAGCCCAATCCATCTAAATAATGATGTCTCGGGCTGAGCACTCTGCTCGGCCCACAAAGTTCGGTGAAGTTGTAAAAAATCGTAAGATTAGCAACAAATTAGTCATTCAAAAAAAAAAAACTATCTTGAATCATTGTACCCCTGGACAAAATTATGTTGATATACTAAAAAGAGCTCTAAATTACAAATATAGTCCCAACGCGATTCTAGTATTATTCTGTGGAAGACGAGGAAAACTTTTATGATGCTTTATCTACACTGAATATACAAAAAATAATTGTTTTTACACTGCCCTACACAAATGGGTTACAACCAGCTGAAAATAATATCAAATTTCGGTTCAACAACCTGTTACTTACTATTGTGACTAATAATAAAAATATATTCGATTTTATTGACATTAATTTATTTGTTAAAAATATTTTCAAACTGATGAGTTATAATTTTCTTCTTTTCTTATACAGTAATTTTCTTAAAAAATTAATAGCAATTTAGCTATCATACTGTATTTCCTCAGCCATGAGTATGGCTTAATAATTGCATAATTAACATTTACTATTTAAATTAGATAAGCAAATTAAATGATTATAATATTGTTATTTTTCAGCATTGACAATTTAATTTTAGGTAAATTTAACTAGATATGTGCTTATAATTTGGTCTCATTTATTTTATTTATTTGACACATTTGTATCTAATTTTAATTTAAATGTTTTATTGACATGGATGATGATATGATTATGATGATTTTTATTGACATAGATGATTATTATGATCGATTCTAATTTTAATTGTATTTGAATGTTGGAAACTTCAATATTGGATTTTATGCTTATTTTAAAGTTGTTATTTGTTATCTATATTATCTAAATGTTTACTGTTCACAAAATATTAATGTATTACTTGACGTCGATAAATGTCCTGTAGGTATAAGAACCTACATCCAATGAATAAAATTTGAATTTGGAATGTGTTGCCAACCTCGCTGTTTTTACATTGTCAGAGGTAAATCTGAATGTTAGTCAATTTACTCTCGTAAGTTATGATTTGGGGAGATAATTGAAAAGAAACTTCTAATACTTTTTCTCAACGCTAAGTCAATTGCAATAATATTATTAGAATAATACATAATATTGTTATAAGGTCCCCAATTAACCCTAAAATTAAGTATATAAAACATAGAGTGCGTTTAAAAATATGTATTTTTCATAGTTGGCTTTTGGAGAAATTAGATGATTATGAATTGAAAAAACCGCTTGTACAATCTAACAATATGTAGATACTCATTTTTTAATTTTAAGGAGGCCTACTTACTCCAGATTCTAAAATCTTATCATGTTTTTGAAATGAAATACATTTATTGGTAACTGAAATGTTTACAAACTAAGTGTACATTACGAATACATAGTTTGTAAACATTTCAGTTACTCCTACATAAAAGGGTTTTTCATCAAAATGAATGAGGAGAAATTGTAATCAATAGATGCGTTTCATTTAGGTTCATTTGCAGCGGCATTCCATTTAAATAATAAATGTATTTGTAACATAATTTATACATTTTCTTTCATGAATATTCTATTCACGCGTAGACCGCCATGACTTCGTACGTGACGGTTGACGGGTTATCCGAAGTATTCGTGCCACACGCCGTAAAAAGAACTTATACTTATTAAAATACCAACTGCGAACGTTAAAAAGCAGTAATTGCTTGTTTTCACCAAGATCATGATTATTTTAATTACAATAGGAAAATTATTGATGTCATTAAAAACATTAAAATATTTTGATAAGGAATATAACGAATACTAAAGAACATATACTAACTAATCTGTATTCTTAAGTATAGCTTGACCTCATTAATAATAATAACAAACGTTATTGTACTTTAGAAACAAAAAAAATGTTGCAGTTTTACTCCCATCTTTAAAACAGAGAATTTTACAAATATTAACATTAATCAAAAGATCGGCAAATTGTTATATAATATACCTACATAGGATTATATTCAAACATATAATGGATCTCTAATTTATATACTTGTATTCGAGTTTTAAGCCTAAATAATCAGACAAAATAACTAAGATCATTGTGAATTAAAGTCGGCTATCCGTGATTGAACTTTTGTAGCGTGATATTTACTTAACTAACAATTTAAAACTTCATGAGATACTTTGGAAACTCGGAATAAATAACAATGCAGCATCAGCTTAGAATGTAAATACTATATAAATTAAGTGACAACAGTATCAGTTATCACGATCGTTATCTTTAATCAACCACTCGTCACTAGAAGAAAAGAGAAAATCATTCCGTGCAGTATTCGCGTATTCTTTCGAAACAAATGTACTAGGAAATCATAAACATCGAGTAGCTGTAGGAAAGTTGGCAAATTGGCGTGAGTAAGATAGAAGACGTGCTAGACAAAGATAAAATATATTGGTGTAACAGAGAGCTCCGAGATCTCCGGCCTCCACTGTTCTCTCTTTCGCACTAACCTTCAACATTCAACAGTCTCGCCGCTTGCCGAATGCCGTGTCATTTTTTATCAGTTGCTGCACAGACTTGATGTGAAGCAGTAGCAAGTGTTGGATGTTGGAGTTTGAAATAATAAAATGTTTAGATGAGATATTAAGGTCCCATACTTAGCCAGAAGAGCCAATCAGCGCACTCCCCCGTTCCATGATTACTATGAAATAATGCGCTCTAAAGTAAATGTCTTAAGCGCCAAATCACTATTTTTGACACTATAAAAGTCATTTGAAAGAGTTTTGGCGCCATCGAGAGAAAAGATGGTCGAAGTTTTTTCATAATTATTGAATTTCGTGTTAATATTGAGTGAAATTAGTCAATTTTGTACAATTTTGTTCAGTGAAAGTGCACAAATGAAATAATCATGAAGAAATTAGCGTATCGTATATTCCCTCATTGTCGCCAAAACTCATTACATGAGCTTGTGTAAAAAGACCACAAGAGCCTGACATGACTTACTGACGACTTATGACTGATGACTAATTAAAATTAATTGAAATTGAAATAAAATTTGATGCAAATTACTACTTGACTAATGGCTAAATACTAACGTGAAGTCCAAAACCTAAAGAAAGAAAAGAAGAAAAAAGAAAGTAATTTGAAAAAAAAATATAAAAACTGAAACAGTTATCTTTTAGGTATAATACTTATCTATGTTTATGTTAAATCTAGTGTCGATATTTTCATAATTGAAGTAGACAGTTGGGTTTTGCTTTCAAAAAAGGGTTAACTTTTTGATTTTTTTCTATCGAGCAAAGTGAATTGAATCGTGTTTTGGAAACACTAGTCTTATAAAGCATATTAATGTTAATCTTGTGTATTTTTGTCGCCAAGATTCATAATTGCTTGGTATTAAAAAAAAACAGTATATTGCTGACGTATTTTAGCATACATGGCCCCTTAAACATCATTGTGTATACTCCAATGAGACAATTTAAGTGGATAAGTACATATTTTACACAGTTAAAGAAAATATAGAAGTGTACGAGTATGTAGAGTCATGACGTAAATATTTTAAGAAACGTCAAGTAGATACCTAGCTTTATCAAAAATATTTTCATACACTTTTTTAGAAAAATATTTTATAAAAAGCGAAACCACTTTATCTACAAAGTCAAACACTGTTTCTAGCCATCTTATCCTCAAGGAAATCCTTTATCTTGACGCTGCGTACAGGAAAATTATGTCAGATTTCCACGAAAGTATATTAATTTTAACCCCATGTTTTGTTCCATTAGCCGTCTCAAAAAAACAGCTATGTGATCAGTACGTATAAAAACTGTAAAAAACATTACCTGCAGACATGTCTGAGGGACCTCGCTACAATATGTCTGTGCAAGTTTACTAGTAAGTAAGTAAGTAAGTAAGTAACTAAGTGAGTAAGTAAGTTATAGGTAGTAGCGATGTGCGGCGGACCTGTCTACAAGACTTGTCATGCCCAGATTATGAAAAGTACGAGATAAAAAGTAGGTAGGTATGACCTTAAACCAATCAATTAATAGAAATTAATTTTATAGGTCTAAGGGTATGATTTGGCTATTTTTATATTTAGGTCTATATAATTTCTTCTTACTTAGTTCTCGCTACTCTCGTGTTTTGACAACACATTAAAATGTTCATCGTATAGGCAACACATATTATGTGTTGCCTATACGATGGCAACAGGCAACACATTAAAATGTTCATCGTATAGGCAACACATATTATGTGTTGCCTATATATGTTATATTCTATGCAACATACCAAAAAAATACAAGTGTATTTACCGGGTACTCCCCCTATCTTCAATGCTTCTAGGTTGTTTGACGATACAACAATAAAATATTCCATTCCATCTAGTGTTTGTATACAATACATATTGTTTAGCAATAACGGTTCAGTGTTCAGGCAGGTCATCGGCTCGAGGTCGACAAATCGATCTGTCGCCGAACGACACGCCTTTTGATGAACGCTAACCAACAAAGTTATAGGGGTGAAAATAACTAAACATTTTTTATTTCTATAATTAATAAGAGTAACTTACATATTTCATAACACTTTTTAATTAAGTATGAAAGTGTACATCTGCAAAAAAGTGTGAAAGCATTTTTGTGTGTGTTGATGTACCTATGTATTTTCAGTTTGTTGCAAAAGCTTACATAAAATTTACTGGAACAAGAACTCAGTGAACACTCCTGTCGGCAAAAGGCAATCGTCGCCTATACCTACACAGCTTTTTTTTTTGAAAATGTCTAATGTGTTGCCAATCTTACGGTTTTTACAACTTCACCGAGCTTTTTCTGCACGACATAGATTCCACTAGTGCGTTAAGGCCAGAACAGGCTATATGCAAGCAAATTGATCGGCTACCTCCAGCATCTTTCTCCAGCACGGAACATGATCACATGAGATGAGAACACGCATTAGTTATCTCTTACCTTCAACAAAGGCACCTGCTTGTTCGCTGTGTATAACATTCATTAAGTTTCGATAAAATACATTTCTACATGCATCAATGGAAAAGCAGGATTTATAATTTGCTCGATCGATGACGTCACTATTGCCATCTGTCAGACCGACATTATCACTTGTGCAAGTCTACCGAGTACCCTAATACCCAGCATAGAATACGACAGGGGCGAGCAGTGACGCTATGAACAGCGGCAGAAATTGCTAAGACGGTAGCGCCAATGGGGCGAGTTAATAAGTTATCCTCATCGAGTCGTCATATTATAAATGTTTGTATATGAACTAAATCAATTATTTATATTTTTAAATGAAGAAAACTTTTAGATTAAAATCTAGCCCTGATGATGCTGTCTTAAGCGAAACCGGTAAGCTATTTATAAAATAATAAATTATAAGTGATACGTAAAACAGTACAAGTGTTTCTTCATTTAAAAATATGAATATTTGGAAGTTTTACCAACCGCCGACGATGGAAAATATCAAATAAATCAATTATTACGTACTTACATTTATACGTCAGTTTGGCCTAGTTAGTAGTGCGAATTTTTACAGTGAGTTTTTTTCTCACGCGGAAATAAATCTGCGCCGCATATATATTTGCATCAGATCTCAGATTTTTCCGCGCGATTTTTTTGCTACTAGTGCGGGCTAGGTCTAGTCCTAAGTGTCACAATCATCATATGCAGCGCAGGCATCTATGTACTAATTTAACTTACAAGTACTTTCACATCTTTTTGTTTTATGGTATGTATACGCTATATGTATACTTATCTAGTTACCAAAAATATAACAGTGCATTTCCAACCGGATGAGGGAATCTTAAAACTTATTGCATTAGTTTACCGTATACCATCAAAATCAGAGCATGACACTGACGTTGTGACGTCATGATAAATGAAAGGGGCAATCGTAAAAAGTAGCAATTGAGAAGGATTGGAACAAATTAAGGACGGAGTAAGTAATGCGCTTGTAGCTACACAAAGCATGCATCCCCCTCAAATAGGGCTGCCACAAAAAATTCACCACCCAAGTAGGTATTAACAACTGCAGTTTTAGGTGGTTTATTATTAGTATTAAAGAGTATGGGTCAAAGAATCCCGAGGATCACTGCGACCTTGGCAGATCTATTGTGATCACGCATCTTATTCATTAAGTTTACATAAGTTCCGCAAGGCCGACAGTCACGAGGAACTGTACAATGCACTTGGGACTTATCAACTTAATAGCTTGGGGGTTAATTATGTGCCCACCCAGAAGTCTACTTCTTACTTGGTTAAGTGCTGGGCACTCACAGAGTATGTGTATTGACGTTTTACATTTTAGTGGCAGGAAAAGTAGATCCCATCTCCTCAATGTTTCTGCCTTAACGTAGTCACTTTGAATGATACGCTGTTGTGATCACGATAGTTCGTAAATGTAATAAATAAAATCTTTGTAAGCACTTAAGCTGGGCACTCACAGAGTATGTGTATTGCCGTTTCTTTTGCCTCCAAGCAAGCTCTACAATCAGACTCTTCTGCTAGGCTCATTCTGTTTAAATGTTTGTTGAGTCTGCAGTGTCCTGTTAACGCTCGGACTAAGACCCTGAACTCTTTTCGTTGCATGTTCATTGCAATCGATGTAAATTTGGTGCAAAACCCCATGACAAGTGTTTTAGCGTGCTGTTGGCCTACAGTTTTCAGTCAGTTGGACACGCTTTCTTGCCGGGTCCAAATTTTGAGCAAACTTCTAGAAGTGCTTCTGGCAGTCCCACATACCCGTTCAGGTCCTGTGGGGAGAGCGTCTGAGCCCCTTCTAGCCAGTTCATCTGCAGCTTCATTTCCCTTCTTTTGTGTTTAAAATCCTGCCAACCAAATAGCTGAAAAATTAGAAACTCTGAATGAATTGACTAGCTGGGAGCGTTGTTAAGCTAGTGATGTTACTATTTTCTTATCGCGGATCCCTACATAGTGTTAAAGTGTTTTTAAAGACCGTTATTCTTGATTATAGTAAGAGAGTCCAGGATGATGTGTAGTCACCGTAGGGTTCCGG
>NJDC01001794.1:4234-20211 GCA_002245475.1 Calephelis virginiensis | reverse complement strand
CTCACACTCACGCATATTTTTTTTGGTTTCGCTTTTTAACTGACTTTGTTTATCTGGTACATACTAAATCTATGGTTTTAACACTTGCTTAATTAAGAATGACCGCCGTATTCAAAAACTTTTAGATGTTATTTCCTCTGTTAATCTCTTTATTCTTCCTCTCTCTCCTACTCACCATTTTCCAAATGGGTGGTATTTGGGAAATTTGGAAAAACTTCTCTTCTCGGTTTGATAATAGTATCCAATACGAATCGCGTATCCATGGTCCATCTATGGTATCCATGGTCAACTCGCTGTGTGCTTCTTTTACCATGATTTCATTTTCCTCTCTTATAAGTTTCGCACTTGTAAGAGAAAAAAAGTCCTACATCATGCGTTGATGTTTCACGGATATTCATTTCGATTTACTTAAAAGTGATATTGATTCTGTTGACTGGTCCTTAGTGATAGATAGCAACAATATTAACGAGAAAATTTCCAATTTCAATCACATTTTATTAGAAAAGTTAGACGCAAATATAACCCAGCCCCTTGAATTACTGATGATATTAAGTGTGTGACGAGGAGAAGAGACAAGGCTCAAAGACATTTTAGGAAGTTTCCGACAGACGAGAATTTAGCTGTTTACAAATCTCTACGTAATCGTTGTAATCGCCTTTGTCGCTTGGCAAAATGTAACTATATTAACGATGTCCTTGTGTCTTCTGGTTTTGATGCGGGCAAAGTTTGGAATCTTTTAAGGTCTCTTCGTGTTGGTCGTTTATCTGATTCTGGTGAGTGTTGATTTAAATTCCCTTAATATCCATTTTTCTACTCCATCTGTAATTCTGGATAATATTGTAAAAGATGCCACCATTGCCATTTTGGTCCTTAATTCTTTTCCTTCCTGCCTGATTTAAGGTGAAGAGGCATGTTCTTGCTATTTCTGCTGCAGCTATTGGTAGTGATGGTGTTTGCTCGCGTATGATTACTCCTATACTTTCCAAACTCCTTCCGATACTTTGCAACATTTTTAATTTCTCTTTGACTTCTGGCTCTTTTCCTGACGCTTGGAAGATGGCAAACATTATTCCTTTACCAAAGATCCAAAATGCCTCTTCTCCGTCTCAGTTTCGCCCAATCACAAACCTTCCTTTTCTTTCAGAGGTACTCGAGCATATTGTTCACTACCAATTGGCTAATTTTCTTAGAGAGAATTGTCTTCTTCATCCGAATCAGTCAGGCTTTCGCCTTGTGCATAGTACTGACACTGCATTAATTCGAGTGACTGATGATATCCGTCAAGCTATCGCCGAAAAATTACTTACTGTTCTCGTTCTTCTAGATTTCAGTGGTGCTTTTAACACGATAGATTTTGATTTGTTAATCAGGGTGCTTGTGTCTTTAAATATCTCTCCTTCGGTCCTAGACTGGTTCAGTTCGTATCTAAATCGACGTTCGCAGTGTGTCATCTCTGGTGAAGTCAAGTCCAAATGGATTGATTTAAAGGCTAGAGTTCCTCAAGGAGGTGTCCTCTCACTACTTTTATTTTCAATATTTATCAACACGATACCAAATATTATCAACTCAAATTTCCACCTTTATGCCGATGATCTTCAGATTTACAGCCACTTTCGTGCGGGGAACATGTCAAACACTATTAGTGATATGAATAAGGATTTGGATCGAATCCATGATTGGGCTCTCTGTGAATCCAGCTAAAACACAAGCTATAATCATTGGAAGTCGACACATGTTAAATGGTATAAATAGTGTTGTGATACCTAATTTATATTATAACAATATACCTATACCTTTTTCTTCTTGTGTTAATAATTTGGGGATTTCGTTAGGTTCAGATCTATCTTGGAATTCCCACGTTAGATTAAGTAAAAAAATTCATCATTCTTTTCACTCCCTTAGGCATCTCCATATTTTTTTGCCAATTAAAACTAAAATTTATTTAATGCATACCCTTATACTTCCCATTATTGACCCTGACTCTTAATATCTTGATGCCACTGAAGAGGTAGTGAATAAACTTGAAAAGCTGCAAAATTTTTGTATTCGTTTCGTGTTTGATGTAAAAAAATTTGACCACATTTCTAGTTTTTGAACTAAGCTGCTATGGAAGTCAATACGGCAGTGCAGAAAATTCCACATCCTTTGTTTACTGTTCAAAACTTTATTTCATCTGTTGTCATCTACTTATCTGCGCAGTTCATTTAATTTTTTACATTCACACGATTCACCCTGTCCAAAATTTTTTGCCAATTAAAACTAAAATTTATTAAATGCATACATACCCTTATACTTCCCATTATTGATTACGCTGACTCTTGTTATCTTGATGCCACTGAAAAGGTAGTGAATAAACTTGAATAGCTGCAAAAGCGTTAAAATGATCGTCTTCGGTTGCGATTTCCCACAAGCCATTCTGCTGCCTATTCGCATTCATTTACAGTTCATGCTTTTAGGTTATGGAACTCGCTTCCTAGTGAGATTTGTGAATGTGAAACCCTTGTTTCTTTCAAAAAACAGTTAAAGGAACTTTTTCTTAGATTTAATTAGCTTTGTTTGTGTAGGTAGTTACATTTCAGTACGTATTATGTTTAGTTTGTAATTGTATTAAGTATGTAGTTATTTTTTAGCATAGTTTTGTACACCAGGTCTACATATTCCAGTTACTGTTTTCCTTAAACGGGTTGGCTGGAAGAAATTTCATTTATTAGAGATAAGTCAATTTGTACTTACGTTTATTTTATTCTTAAGTTTTCTGTAATTTATGTTGTGTACAATAAAGAGTTAGTATTAATAACAATAAAGAATGTAGGTACATGGATTTTTTTTCTTACTTGAAGCCATTCATACCTTGATATGATTCCACCTGGCAAATAAAATTTTATTTTCAATACTGATAGACACAAATTGCAAATTATGAAAAGAAATTGAATGGAATGAGAAGAATTACAAACAATAGCAAACAAATATTTCACAATAGACCTAAACGTCGAAAAGAAGACAGTGACGCACATTTAAAATCGAATGTGTCTATAGGCCACGGTTATCTCTTATCATCAAACAAACTGTGTGCTTGTTGGATCTCTTATCGCTTTAAAAAGTCTTGACAGCTAAAGATAATGTACCTACTGAAGGTAACAAGAAAGAAAATACATATACAGACACTAATGTCCTAAATAAGTAAGCTTTTGTTCTATAAAATGTTATGGTTAACAAATAGTTTCTGAATAAGATTTTGCTATAATATATCACCCTTACAAAATTTGTTACACACGCGTTTAGAAAGTCAAGCGTATTAAGAATTAATAATATTTCCACAACGCATACGCTACTAATAAACTTTTTACTATTGACGTATTATAAACAAGATTACGATATAACTCTTGTCACATTGTCTTGTCTGATTCGGAAACTATTTTAACATGTTCAAATTTAATTTTAGAGTCTTGGCACCATCGAGAAAAAAGATAGTCGAAGTTTTTTCATAGTTATTGAATTTCGTGTTTATATTGAGTGAAATTAGTCAATTCTGGTGGCATTTTGTACAATTTTGTTTAATGAAAGTGCAAAAATGAAATAATCATGAAAAAATTAGCGTATCGTGTATTTCCTCGTTGCCGTCAAATCTCACTTTCATGCACTTGAGTAATTAGGCCACCGCTTTACCCAAAACCCTGAAATGACTTATTATTTCTATATTACGACTTATGAGTTATGACTAATTGTAATTGAATCCCGCATTTGGTAAATTTGATGCAAATTTCTGCTTTACTAATGGCAAAATACTAACGTGAATGCCAAAACCTAAAGGAAGAAAGAAATTTAATTTCAGAAATAACATTTGGAGTAAAGAAAAAATTTTGAAAATGTTTTAGTAGTTATTACAAGAAAGTGTTACAATATTATTTGTTTTGTATTATTTAGTTATTAATAAAAATATTTTTCCTGTATATCCTATTTGATTTTAGAACGCTATATATCACACATCAATATCGTTTGACGGATGTGTCACAACGTGACAATTTGTACTCTTTTTACCATGCATAATTGACAAATTAGAAAGTATATTAAAATATCTATACTAATTAATATTAATAAAAACGAAAGTCTGTCTGTCTGAAAGAAAGAAAAAATATTTTTTTTGCGGAATATGAGTGTTAGAAAATTATTTAAGCGTTCCAACATATTCTGCCAACTTGTGGTGCGCAAACATTTTAATAGGTTTTAATCAAATTAGTGATTTTAATTAATTATTCACTATTTACACACTGTATAAATAATATATGTGTAAATGTGTACAAAAAATGTAACTTAATTATCCCTATCTACCGTAAACAATCAAAATTAAAATAGTATTATTCTAGCAATTATTAAATTATATATCTATTTTTATTAAAAACTTATAAATTGAGATATTTTATTGATTATTTATTTCTATTTTTATTATTATTACAAATTATATCAAAAATATATAACAAAGCCACTTATGCATTGTTTATACATCTTGTATACCTATACAAGATGTAACTAGTGTAAAATTTGTATTAGTAAGGCCGTATGTATTTTTTTCATTTTTATCTACTTGCATCTTCCAAAATGGAGCCCATTAAGTAATCAAACAAAAATACATTCCTTGTACATTTCTTATTTAATTTATTTTTACGAGGACCTAAAATATATAAATGTATTAAATGTAATACCATATCACTAGCCGTTTTTGGTGTGAAAGTGAATGTCGTATTTACAAGGAAATATTTTATATGACAGCCTACCACCTCCCATGGCCCTTCCAACCTTCTTGGTTTGACGGACCGACATATCGGGAGAATACGCGGGGCTCTGCTACTTTACTTTCTTCCATTCTATCGCTACAAGTTGTCCCTAATCATAGTCCTTGTCCCTATATGACACTCTCCCCTGAAGAGGCGGCTTTCAAAGTTCAGTCATCCTCAATTGGGGCATATAACAAAATCTAACAAGCACTTGCTTGCCTATCCATGCCTTAATGTACTGCTTCCAAAGGCCACCTCTTCCAGGAACAGGCGTGCGCGAACTCCGCTAGCCTATAGTAGTTCACTATCACTATCCAACATCTTTGATGTGATCTTGTCTGTGAGGTCTCCGGTCCTGTATACAATAGGTACACCTATAGTTTACATAAAGTCAACCAGCAAATATGAGTGGCTTGTACACAATGCAAAAAACATGGCCAGAACTCTGCGTTAGTGAACACCAGCTTTTTGAAATGCTCAATATTCAGACCACGTCCTAGAGATTTGCACCGCTTCATGTTTGCTACAACAGCCTTAATTTGCTTAGCCGTGAAGGTCATCCCCCTAAGGTCCCCTGTGCTTGACACGGACTCTCGCGTCCAGCGAATGTGCATTCAGATCACGAATCAAGCGGTGACTTAATTTCAAAATGTTTACCAAACATGTTCGCGGTATCTTTAGCATCCATCCGTCCATCCACACACATGAGACGGCCGGCCGGTAACAAAGTTTTTCTCTTTCTTTTGGCTAGTCTCAATATCCATTTTTATTTATTCTTGGTTATTCTAGCGCCACATCAAACGACTTTTAAATATCTTACGTGCTAGACACATGTCATGATACATCTCGCCAGATGACAATCTTGAAATTTAAGCCTGGCCTCCCTACGCTTACATGCTTATTCCATCCACATAAAACTTGTCTCTCCTATGCTTATTGACACTAAATTTATAAATTTGTTTAGCTGACTGTGATAATATTAAAATTATGTCATTGTATAATTTATCTAAGTCCAATTTATGGTCATCAATATTACATATGCCAAAGCTGCACCGGGTAAGATTAGAAGGGAAATCAAGTTTTTTCAGTCTTCTATGACAGAGATCACGGTACTTTATAATATGTTCATCACTCCGTTGTTCCCTAATTACTTTATTAACATAATTTTTAGCATTAGTCATTTTTTGTACACTTTGTACACTTATGTCACATATAACAGTTAAAGGCAAGAGTTCCGAAATAAAGACATCCTAATCCATATAAGTTTCAACTATGGTGTTCCATGGTGATTAGAAAACACATCACAATCAAGTCACCTCGTACAAACATGAGCATCACTAATAAATGTACAGGTGCTGGATAAAAGACCTGACTTCTCTACATCTAAACAAATCTACGATTGTTCAACACAATTAAGTCCAGTATATATTCAAAATTAGTTGAAATTGTATCTAGATATGGAAGGTCACAAGGGAGAAGCCACGTCTCGTAAAGGGCCACAAGATCAGCAACTTTACAAATATCCCTAACATAATCAACTGATCGCTTGATTGAATTGCAATTAAAGCTCGTAAATTAACAATTTGGCTAATTTTTGACTTGGTACATTGTATTTAAATTCAAACTATAATAATACTTCCTTACGGTTGTACTTAAAGTGCACAAACCGCATAAACGTTGTGCTCTTAGGCCAGAAATTATTACTTAAGAATATATCCAATTTATACACAGGAACAAACAATTTATATTCACTGTAATTACGTAGTTTTTATGCTAAATTCCTTAAGTGTGACCCTCTTATTCGCTTTTTGAAAAACATAATTTGTGATGTCTTTTTCGCTTGTACATATTAACCCTAACATTAAAAATAAACTCAAGATATGAGGCTTAAAAAATATTTCAACACTTCGATCAAAGGTTAGGTTGGGTAGGGCCTTCGCCGAGTCGGTTTGCTTGTCTTTGAAGGGGGCACTACATTGCTTCTAGATTAGTACATGCCAAGAGATTCAAGGTAGTTACGTAAAGCAAGAATGTTAGTGATACATTCCTCGCTACATTCCTGCTGATCCTATTCTGTAGGATCACCAAAAGATGATGATTTATTATTAGTATAATAAAATTTTTTTCTCTTGCTTCTCTTTTCTATAGCTTTACACACACACAGCACACAGATGCTTGTCATAAGTAATCTGAGTGAAGTAATCTTGTTGGTAGCGGGGTTATCTATCACAGCGAAAAGTTCTTCTTGGCGTTAAATTCAGGTAAATAAATTATTATTATCCATCCATGATATGTTCCAAATATTCGAGGCTGTTATGTCAAGAGAGCGCCAGGAATAGATTAAGAATACATTAACTGTTTGTCATTCATAAACAAATATTTTAGCTCCTGCACAAACGATGCACTTACGCCAACAAATAATCTAATCATCAAAACATTTTTAAACGCAGTTTCCGGAATTGAGTCCAGTTCTCGCCGCAAATTCCCTTTTATATCTTCTACCGATAGAAAACGGGTGTCACAAAGTGGTTATTTGAGTTTAGCAAAAAGAAAGAAGTCAGCTGGAGCCATATCTGGTGAATATGGTGGCTGCTTGATGGTATTCGTTGAATGTTTGTTAAAAAATAAGTTCATAATGATAACCTTGTGCAAAGGCGCATTATCGTGGTGCAAAACCTTTTTTTAACGAATTTGATATTAGAATGGATGTGTAACTATATATGTGATATAGATATAGATGTGTGATAAAAAAAAAGTATCTTCACGCCCATATCCCCGAAGAGGTAGGCAGAGGTACAACCAAGGCACCCACGACTAGCCGAAGACACTAAGTCCCACAATGTGATAGGTGGCAAGCCTATCGCCAACCGGGCACATTTCCAATCCCGACCCGGGATTCGAACCCAGGACCTCATGCAGTCAAGTCCAACACCCGGACCGCTAAACCACAGAGACGATAACTTGTTATTGCAATAATTATTTTCTAGGCCATGTGTGGGCTTTAAAACTCGTTGGATCCCATTGACGAATGGCAGCGCGACGTGCTGAATCACAAAAAGAGAGTGGATTTAATCGATTAAAACTTATATTGTGACACCAGTAATTACATTAAAAACTCCCTAAGCGCTTTAATCACGACTTTGAAACGCTTTTAAACATATAGAAACTTAATCTGAACGGCTAGACATAGAGAGTGTATCATGGCGGCTATTAAACCGTATCGTCCTAACTGCGAAACTATTTCAACTTCAAACAACTGACAGTCTAAGCGCGTCAGAAGCATCTACCACTAATCCGGTCCGTAGAACCGGGACAGGGCATCTCAATCCGAAACTTAGTTAATCCCGCAGTAGTTCATTTAATTGAAACTGAATAGAAGAAGAATCATGGTTTATTATTATACTTTGTTGTTACATAATTTCAATAAAAAAAAAGATTTTAGATTGTAGACCAAGTGAAAACGTCGGCGAACCTCTTTGAGTACCACATATGATATGAGAAAAATACGTCCGAAGTAACATATAAACTTGGTTGAAAAAGCGGAACGTGGCAGTTATACATTACGAAATAAAGTCCAAAAATGAACTTTATCTATTCGATAAAATTAGAAATATTCGTAAAAATCGATAAGAGGAAGGTTAACCACCGCCGTTCGCCTTCTCGATTAGTGTGGAAAAGTCTTATAATGCTAAAATTACTCCATGTTAAAACAACAGGTTACGGCCATATAGTAAGACCAAAGCTGAGTCTAACTTTTGTTTTTTAAGACACGGGGTTCCACCTGGTAGGGCTGATCGCACGGGGTGGCTTGAAGATCGGGGGCGGGGCGGAACGAGAGCAACATGCCCGGACTTGACACCTCAGGAAGATATCCCGTAAACCAAATATCTGGCTGCAGCAACAGCCAGCGGTAGACAACGCAAAGGGGACTACGCCCCGTAACGTTTAACCTGCCTTCATGCGGGGTTAAGGTGACCACCTACGAGAGGTAGCGGTTAATGCTTCGGTAAACTCGTCGTCATTGACTTACTGAAAAACGTTTTGAGATTCTTTGAGTAATGTTCTGGACATGGTTGACGGAAATGAAATAATTTGTATGTTATTTTATAATACGTGAATAGAATAGATTAGAATTTTCATCACGTTAGGTTGACAATGTGTGCTAACTATATTTACTTATATTATATTTATAAGAGATTGGTATGAAAAGTTATTAATTCCAAGCACTCTTAGCTGTTACACATTCAGCAATGGTGTAACAACTTTATCATATAATTTAAATTTAACATGTTTAAGGTAAGGTCTTTTGCATTATCGAGAAGTTTGTCCTAAAAACGTATACACTAGCTTGTAAAAAAATGGCTTTCTCTGAGTAGACGAGATACACGCACAGGAAAATTATTTTTATTCCTTGTGCATATCTCATTGTAAATCACAATTTTTAAAAATGCACTTATATTTCTATTAATGAACAGGCCTAGAATAAATTTTCAAAGATATACTGAGATGTCATATCAAAAATTTTGATTTTCTTTATTTTTTTGTCTCAGAGAGGCCCGAGTGACCGTTTTGAATTGCCTGTGTGGTTCTTTTATGTAAAAATAAAAACTATAGGCTATAGCATTTACTTTGGTAGAAGTAAGAACAGAACCGCACTAGAGAAGAATTTCATGACATAAGATGCTCTGAAAATAACAATAATGAACAATCTCAGAGGTGTCGACATCTGTTAGATGTCTCATTTTTGTAATATCATACATCGCTGAGGTTAATCTAAATCTCGTAGCATATCGTAACGTATGAATTGATATACGTAACAAAGACCAATTTAATTTCTTACCGCGGACGAAGAAGAGCTAAAGGTTATCTTCTACATAAAATCAAAAGCAGTAAGCTGCACTTGTCTTTCCTATAATTGATTTTACCGAGGTTTCTTTTCGTGACTTCAATGAATTTTTTGTAAAGAGTATGCTTAATAATTGCATACGTTTCATCTTTGGTTTGAGGAAATGTCATATCGATATCATATACGTTTCAAAAAATCGACAAAAACTCAAATAGCTTTTTCGTTAACGCGGAAAATTGAGAAAGACGTGATCTTATCTGATATACTTTACAAAACTCAGACCCCGCAGAATCTCGAGTCTAAATTTCAATTCCAACATTTAACTCATTCTCAGTGATCCGTTTGTTTATGAACTTCCTGATTTAAGTCGAGGTATAGCTTTAATAAGTTTCATTAATACTTGTAAATCACGGAAATTAATTAGAGCATGCTGTGGTATTACGCTCGCTGACCGCATTCGTAACAGTGAGACCCGAGAAAGAGTGGCATTGAAAAAAGTGTAGCTGTAAAAACGAAGTAGGGCATGCTTAGTTGATTTGGTCATAAATAACAATGGAAAGAATGGCATACGACAGATTGACAAAATAGACATATAGTGCGAATGTGGACGGATGTAGGTACCCAAGGAGATTCAGGTTGACATTCTAGGGTCATATTGATTGGATTTTATGTCAAGATTCTCCGAAACCGGCGTGTTTGTAATAAAAAGCGTAATTAATTAATGTGTAGAAAGCTAGGCAGGTCTGCAAGGATCGTTACATTTAGGACTCGATACTCTGAGCCTGTTCCGCAAGGGACTTGGAGATAAGTGAGTAAGAGACTCTATCGATAATTTAAAAATACTATAATATTTAAAAAATGCTCTCGCGTTAAAAATCAGAAAAGATAGTAGGTAATGGCTTAATTAAACGAACCGTGAAGAAACTATCGAAGTAACAAATGTTGAAGAGCGCCTCAAATTAATGAGTCACCTGCACCGATCTAATCGATATCTCCTTTCCCTTTCGCACTATCTAACCCTTCTAGAAACAGAGAGAGAAAAATGCTTAATTAAGGACTAGTCGTTTATAAGGAAAATACGATCTATAAATTAGCTTTTGAGCAAATGTTTACCTCTAGGCTGTTTATTTTAAAATGTTAATTAGCGAAGGAAATTTATAATTTCATTACGTTTATTGCGATAAGTTACAGCCCTTTCCCGAACAGTAAACCAGGTGTTCAACTTTACCTCGTTAACGGTATTTTTAGCGCAAAACATTTTTGAAATTGCCCTTAACTGTTTTTAAAATACGAGTACCTATACAGATTTAATTACACTTTCAAAAAGATTAAATATATATTAACATTTTTGTTAATAAATATATTAACATTTTTGTTAAAAATATTCGAAAAAAGTTTTTTGACTTATTAAAATTCAAAATTACAATTTCACACCACTTTTACATTTTTGGTTAACTTTTTGTTAGTACTAATACTTATACTAATAATAATATTTGACCGCCTCGTTGGTCGAGTGGCTAGCGTACACGTCTCACTGCATCGACGAACCGCGAGGCTCGGTTTCGATTCCCAACGGGGGCAGGCATTTGTGTGAACATTTAGATGTCTGCATTTCCGGGTCTGGATGTTTATTAAATGTATTTTGGTATCTATTTAAGTATTTCTATGTAATAGTATCGTTGCCTAACACCCATAACACAAACATATAATTTGCTTACTTTCGGGTTAGATTCAATTTGTGCAACTTGTCCAGGGATATTTATTTATTTAATACAAGTCCCAATAAGAGTAAGCCAATTTTATTGTCCATGCATTCCGCTAGAATTTGTTAATATTAGCTTAACCATACTTACTTATAAAAGAAATAAATTAAAAGCAAAAAACATTTAAAATAGCTTTTATTTAAGCGATCTAAAAAGAAGAAAAATCTTTACAAATATAAATTACAAATTACAAATACAAATTGTATGAATATAAAAGCTTGCCGCACGGCTTACTTGTGTAAATCTTGTGTAACTAGTACCTACTTATTGCATTTTGTAAAATCTTCTAAGTTTAAATTAACAAAATTTCAATTTATTTAAATGTTGATCAATTAAATACAAGCTTTTATGATCAATCAAGTTGTGTATAATGAGGTTTTAAGTTCATAGTTAATAATTTTTAAAGAAAAATAATATTTTCTACTAATAAAATTTCTAAAATAATATTTTTAGAGCTTTTAAATAAAATAATTTTTAATAAAGGTTTTAAGCTTTTTATGTATTTTTTACTTTTCAGTTATCGTTATCTAGGTTTCGTAGTCTGTTCCTCTTACGGCCAATGTTAATAATGTATCTCAATATAATGGATTTCAAGCAATCTAGATAGCTGGGCCGCCAGCCTACCCTATACCTCATTCACATACAGATACATTATTGGCAAGCGATAACATAAAAATGGATCAAAATGTCAATCTTGGACAGCGAGTTATGAATTAGGATTGATTATTAATATTGGCCGTTAGTCATTAGTTCTTGTCATCATATTACACCTCTATGCAACTCAGCCCTTGGCACGTCAGCCTCAGCTTTCGCAAGAGACCTATCATATTTTTTATCATACAAAAATCCGTTTGGCTGTTTGTCTCTAAAACCCATGCTAAACATACACGTGGTCGTCCTTCCTGATATGGCAGCTAAATTCATAATTTTATCCTGTTTTTCTACAAAAGATAGATGTAATACAGTCACCAAAAAAGCCCTTACGAAAGCAGCCGAACTGCAACTGTACACACTATTAAAATATACAGCAATGAAACACAAATCATCAATGCACAGTACGCCGTAGCTAATTAAAAGGCAGCCTTTCGCATTCAGGTAAACCCCTCTGAATATTCAGCTTCTGATTGAAAGCATATTGGAACACGTACGTATGTAATCCACGGTTAAATGTGTTTGAAACTGCCTGGTGGCTCGGGAAATATATTCAAGTACACGTAATATGTGACAATGTTCGCTACTAAAGCAAAATTGACAAAGGTATATTTGGTGTAGAAAAGTAAACGAACAATCCAGCTGGCAGCTGCAGACTGCAAATTAGTTATCCCAGACCCCCGCCACTCGGCCGTACCTACAGCCATAAATGCCTACAAATTCGCGTGGATCCGTCTCCACTCGGACAGAGAGTGTTGCCGCTTACGCGTAGAGCTCACGCGTATGTTTATTAAAAGTTTTATAATACATTTAAAATTGAATTTCTGGTTTAATGCAGTGCTCATTTGACGGATGTTTGTCGAAATAAAGGACGAGGGACTGCCATTTAAAAAAAAATTCGTTCGTTCGTGTTGTTCACAAATAAAAGTAGCCTCAAGTAGGTACTTCAGTACTTATTATTCTGTGCCTAAAACCAAAGCTTTGTTTTCTTTTTTTATTCCATATTATAAGACACTACCTATCATATTTATTACAATATATTCTATCTACCTAAGTGACCGAGTAATCATATGCATCAAACGTAAGATACAATAAATGGTCAAGTTTCTCCTCCGATTCTCAGACCTACTCAATATGCTCTCAAAATTTCATGAAAATCGGTCAAGCCGTTTCGGAGGAGTATGGTAACTAACATTGTGACACGAGAATATTATTGTATATAAGATAGTAGACAGCAGGGGGCTTTTCGCAGTTCCTTTTATGTTGGCAACATTCCACATCCACCCTTTCTTGGATATGTTAACAAATTTTAGAGAAAAGCAATGTAATTAGTGGCTTTAGAGTAAGTCTTGTGTAAATATGAGACACGCAACTTCCTTTCGGTGCAATCAGGTTAGACATGCAAGTTTCCAGTCTTGTTTCCGACCACTTAATAAAATAATAAACTTTAAGTTATAAGTTGTAACACAAACACTCGAAGTGAGAAAAACTGATATTGAGTACCATTATGATCTGGCGTACATTTTTATTAAGCGATATTAAAGCGAAGCGAGCAGTCTACCGATAAAATTGCTCTGTATGTTTGGTTCTTTTCTGTAAGTTTAACGCGTATTTATTGCGCCAATTTTGAATACATTTTAAAGATCCTTTTTTCGTAAACTAAGTTATTAATTAACTCAGAAAAAAGAGGAGGTCCTCAATTCGGCTGTATTTTTATTACTTATTTTTTGTATATTTATTCCGCGATCACTCCGCTAATAGCCTACCGATTTTGATATTATTTCTTTTTAGAAAAATAGTTTATGATTCTGAGGTGGACCCATAATAATTTTATTATGATCCGACTAGTGGTTGTTGCTATCTTTCAAAAAAGTAATGACCCGACAATGTCCACCTGAAACTTCACGCTCTCTGCCTACTCTGCAGGGAGACTTGGCGTGAAGATACGTATGTTAAAGTTAGATGACCTTTACAGGCAAACGTTCCTCTATATTTCGGATTTCTAATTATCTGATCACTTTCTATTGAATGTTGTTATTTTTGTAATTTCTAAACTTATGACATGAGGGTCATTGGCCAGAAGCATGCACGTCGCGATCCCTCTCAGTTCATTGGACTGCAATTCTGGCCCAAAAAAGTACCGCAGAGCGGGTTAGGGCGTTCCTTGGAGGCGACGCGTACCGATCCGCCCTCGTCGGTACGAAAAGAGGCAGATGCGGCGATGGGGGCCGCCACCCATCATGCCAGGCCCGTACAGGCGAATCGAGGAGTAGAGAGTGTCAAATAGGCACGTGGAATGTGAGAGGGGGAATGGAATAGAAGATGAATGAATTGATTGATGTAATGGATGAGAGATGCCTGTATTTACTGTATGTAACGGAGACTAAGCGAAAAGGTAGTGATACTTTTGATCTCCCCGGTGGTAGGTTGGCTCTTTGGTCTGGTGTATCACAGGGCGATCACGCCAACGCTGGGGTAGGTATCATTTTATCGCCTCGCTTAGCCTCAGGCCTGAAAGAGTATGGTTTGATTGGTCCGAGACTGCTGTGGGTCCATATTAGTCTAAAAGTCACGCGAGTTTTTGTGGTAGCAACCTATGCTCCGGTCAACTCGTCGGCGACTCATGACCTGGAAAAGTTTTGGGATTCTGTAAGGGATGTTCTGGATATGGTTGAAGGAAATGAAAAAGTGATTGTGTGTGGTGACTTGAATGGTTAGGTGGGGACGCGACGGGACGGTTACGAGACCGTTCTTGGACCCTATGGTGATAAGAGAGTGAATGATGCTGGTAAGCATATTGTAGATTTATGTGAGGAAATAAATCTTCTTGTGTCTAACACAATGTATCAGCATAAGGGCATACATACGTATACATGGAGAAGGAATGATCAAATGAGTATGATAGATTTGATTTTGGTTGATAGTCGCCTCCGGAAGTGTTTAATGGACACGAGAGCCTTCAGAGGCCCAACTCTTAACACGGACCACTACTTGGTTATAAGCCGGATTAGGGGTCTGTTTAAGAAGTGGAGGCACTGGCGAGTACGTTATCCATTTGGAGAGCTTGAAAGGATTAAGAGTGAAAAGTTGCAAGACCCGAGTGTAGGAAGCATGTATGAAAGTCAAGTCCAAGACAGGCTGAATAGTGTGTGCCTACCGGACTTAGACGTGGATGACTGTTGGAATATTTTGAAAGATAGTATGATCGATGTTGCGAAAGAGGTATGTGTGAGTGCAAAGATGCACAAGTCTATGAATGGTGACGCATGGTGGGATGAGGAGGTAACTGTCTCCGTTGAAAGAAAGAACAAAGCTTGGCTAGACTATGTAGCATGTTTGCAGTCGAATGACAGTATGAAAGATTTGAAGAAAGAAATGTACCGTTGTTGCAAGAATATCACCAAACACTTACTGAAAGAGAAGCGTGAAAGGGAAAGTATGAAACTAGAAGAGAGGTTGGCTAACAACTTCGAAATGAACACCAAACTCTTTTGAAGGGAGATGAAGAAGTCTTGGAGTTGTCCGTTTGCCTCCAGAATGAATAGCATTAAGTCTCATAGTGGTGATATTCTTACAAGCACGCATGACGTATTAAAACGGTGGAGTGAATTTTATGGCGATATGTATGAATGTGCCCAAGATGCTGCCGCGTGGAAGAAGAAGTACTCGGAAATAGCGAAGGCATCTGACGGCATTATGATGAAAGAAGTTGAATGGGCGATAAGAAGTAGGAAATAGGGTAAGGCTGCGGGAGAAGACATGGTTACAGCTGAGATGATTAAACTTGGTGGTCCTGCCGTCCGGGACTCTTTCTGGGTTCCTTGTAACAAATGTTGAAAGACCGACAGAGTACCCGAAGACTGGCAACGTGCGGTCATCGTGCCCTTGTATAAAGGCAAGGGTTCACGCATGGACTGTACAAGTTACAGGGCCATTAGTTTGATC
>NJDC01001791.1:371971-388196 GCA_002245475.1 Calephelis virginiensis | reverse complement strand
GGTTGAAATATACAATTTTTTTTTTCAGTGTAGTTTGAAATAAAGAATAGCTTCCTCCGGCAAAAAACTACAACTCGCAGCCTCAGGTTGGCAATGAGTCTTTAATGTCTTTGTGTTTTTTTCTTGTCTATGCTATAAGGATTAAGATATGAAAAAAAAACGGAAAAAGTTAAATGTGAATTTGCTGGGTGGAAGACTGTCCAGCAGTTTGTCCAGATTGGTAACATCGCCTTACCTATTCCTTCTCCATGCCCCCTGTTACATTGTTCCGTTCTGGAGAGTCCGTTCAGAGGTTACCTATCTGTGTACCTACTAAGACTTCTATTAGAATTGGGCCAGTCCAATAAGAATAGAGTCTCAATTCAAACCCCTTGCTATTACAAATACAAATAAATTATCATGGCAAGTCCGTTGCGTGCCTCAAACCTTAAATGCTTGATTTTTTATTTTAATGAAAAGAACAAGGTATAATGTTGTTTCGTGGTTAACAAGTCTGACTGTAAAATAGGGGTGTTATGAATTTGTCGTTTACGTGTATGTATGTGTATGTAATTGTCTTTAGTATCGCAGCTCCTAAACGAATGGACCGATTTCGATTCAGTTTTAAATATTTGAAAGCTTATATGATCGAGTCTTGTTATATCGACGAGTGAGTTTTAAATTTTTAACCTTAGGGTTATATTGCTAATACACATTAGCAAAACTAGATAGATCCTGTAATTAAGTAGGTAACCTACATAGTAGTTGGTGTTAAAATGCGAAAGGGCATGCTCCGCTGGTTCGGTCATGTGGAAAGAATGACAGATGAAAGATTGACAAAGCAGATATACAATGCGAATGTGGATGGATGTAAGTATCCGGGGAGACCAAGGCTGACATTTCACGATCAGATCAATCGGATATTATCCGAGGGTGGTGTCAAGAGTCTCCGAAACCGGCGTGTTTGTATGAAAAGGGTTATGAATGTGAAGGAAGCAAGACAGGTTTGTCAGGATCGTGAGGTCTGGCACTCGATACTCTCTGCCTACCCCGTAAGGGACTTGGCGTGAAGATATGTATGTATGTATGTACCTACGTAGTTAAGTCATCAAGGCAAAGTCTTCTTTTCGACAATTCAAAAATGTAAATAAATAACCGCTTCGGGGATACGAGTGTCTCGACAAGTCAATTACCGGAAAACTACACGTATGCTACTTATTGCAAAGCGGTTTTTTTATAAAATTGAAAAAGTACATTTTAGTTTCCTCAAACCGGATACCCAACCGATACCTCGCGTATTCAACGACAGTATCGAACCATTAGACCACAGAGGCGGTTTCAGATTAATAAAAAAATAGTAATCATGAAATAAGTTCTCTCCGACTAGCTACATTTGATATATTTACAAATACAATAGTGTTGTTAATACTTAAAGGTCATTTTCACGTTCCTGCGTTAAGTGTTTAAGGACAACCCATTATCAAATGTATCCCAAGAATGTAGAAGCGGTCCTTACCCTAATAAATTGATATTTCAAAAATGTTATTCCCTTCCTCATTTACCTATTTCATTCTTTATTGTACATGAAACAATTACAATACAAATAAATGCCTGTATAAAAGTATACAAAAAGCATTTATGTAGGAGATGTTTATCAACAAACCCAATATTGAGATAATGTTTAGAAAAGGTAGAATAAACATTGTATACATTGGTTATTTACATAAACTTAAAAACTTAATGTGTTTCCTGAATTCTTATCGTTGAATTAAGGAAGACGAAAGTTATGTCCAATTTAAATGTAAAAGTTATCTGCAATAGACTCATTTAATAGTATTACCTTCGTATAAGTAATAGTACTTTGCATACATTTATGTAATCTTTATATGTAATACAATGTCAGATTTGTTTCAACATATATAGGGGAAAGTTGGGTATATCGGACCGCTTGTTAAATTGGACCACCTCTAAAAACACGTTTCTTAGTAATTTGATTCGAAAAGTAGCAACACTTAACAATGTGCCACTAATATAAAAACAAACGTGTTGTTTCTGTTAACAATAACCTTTTTTCAGATTTTGACTGTAATTATAAGTGATCTGTGCTAAGGACGTAAAAAAGGTAAGCTGTAAGAGTTTATATATTTTTTGTATATTCGTAATGTATCTGCAAATGCCTAGCTAAAACCATTCGGCGGCTTTGATAGATAATGTTTTTGTTTTGAATTTATTTCTTCAAAATTATACAGTTTGATAAAATGGAACCAGTAAAATAAAATAAGCCAGTCAAAATATAATAAAATGAACTGGTCCAATTAACTGAACTATACTTTTTACAATTTATTCACTAATAACTACAACAAAGTTACAAGTGAACATTATAACAAAGTAGGTACCCGTTAATATTTGTTTTCTGTTCACAGATGACCGAGAAAAAATATTAAAAGCCGAGTCAAGTGAAGAATATTCTGATGAAGAAGCCACAATTTTGGATAATTCAGATAGTTGGTTCACTGAAAATTCTGATAATAAGTGTGCTACATCTAAATTAGATAACTGGGATAAAAAAGGTCCAAAAGATGACTAGGTGAAGTCTGTGCGCTGCAATAAATGGAATCATAAGACTTGTATTAGGTACCAATCCTGATATTTGTGATGATTGTTATTCTTTGGTATTTGCCTACAAATTTGGATAAAAAATCTGATTTCTAGTTCCTTTAGAACTGTTTTTAGATTAAATCTATTATTTTTTATTAATAAGATTAAATTAAGTTTATTTTTTGTTTGATTTACTCTTAAGTCCAATTTAGCAATTCTATGGTCCAATTAAACATGCTAGTTTGGTAAATTGGGACAAAGCTCCGATCTCGTGTTAGTTTGGTTTTAGAGAAATTTATAACTATTCTATGATTATTGTTTAATAAACATAAAGCCAATTAAATGGAGTTTCGTTTGATGTAAGAACTGTTTATAAAATAAATAATGGTATGTATCAAAAACGCATTTGAGAAAAGTGGTCCAAATAAACCGACTTTCCCCTAATTTGAAAACTGCTGAACCGAGATTTTTTTTACGTTTTTTATGTTAAATTTCAGTGAACTAACACACGGTTTCTCTGATGGTGAGAGATAGCTATCACCTACTGATACCATAAATATTACAGTTTCGCCGCTGTCTTGAGGCCGAAATGGAAGGGCTATGGTGCAAGTCTACCGGCAAGCTTTGTTTCTTCTTGGCATTGAATGTCAAAAAAATAGCAAAAATAGCAATATATTGCTTTTTAACGAAGGCTAAATTAAATATGAATATAAAACCTAATGACAATAATAACTTATAAGATTTTACGTCTTATAAGTATTCGCAATAAATGCTAAAATTATAAGGAAATCGCTACATTTTGAACAGATGACTTTCAAAGTTATGTCTCAAGTAGGTATGTACCTATGTAATTTGTTGTTTTATTTATTTAAAAAAAACATTTTGGGTAGGCTACCTCCTTAAAGTCAAGGGAATTAATGACAAACAAACTAAAAAGTATACTATATTCTCGTTACCTACGTTCCGGCTCTTTTGAAGTATAGATACAAGTCGCCTAACTACCTATTTTAGTTACACATAAGTTTGTATACATATGTCTTTAACCCTGGTTTAAACAGGTATGTCGAGTATTTTATTATTAATATTTTTCCTAAGATAAAATATATACTAAAAAGGAGTTACTACAATACAAATAAGTTTCCGTTTTATTTACTTATTGCTTTTTGAGTGGATATGGACTTTTAATAAGCTCTCTTATCGACTCTATTTCGTAAAAAAAGACAACTTATAAAATAGAAAATTTCTTAACGATACTTTTGTTCTTTTTTTGATATTTAGTACTGCTTATTCAAAACTTAACAAGTGTTGTATGTTTTACGGCAAAAAAAGATTAACAAAATATTTTCTACGATCTTTAAATAAGTTACATTAAGTAGGTATATGAGGTTCTTCTAAAACATGTGTTGTAATTTCAAGATAGTGTACCATATATCTAATAAAAACAGTTGTTGCCAGAAAAATACTTGAGTTTAATGACCTTTGGCTTAAATGAAAGATAGGTACCTGCTTCGGTATCAAAATCATGGTATATACATTATGTCATATTTTTTTTACAGTGCGAAACTTTTCCTTAACGAAAAGTCATTTCAATCTTGGTTTCTTTAATGTGGATATTTTTATTAGATGTACTACACATTGTCTAAGAATTTAACATATGTTTTAAAAGTTATATAAAAAATAATTGTCAATGAACAAATTTTATGAACTAAACTAGTCAAAACATTAAATTGTGATAGGAGGTTAGCCAACTACCGTAATAGAGAAGTTAATACATATAAGTACTTAAAGATCAGCAAGACTAGATCTAAAAGTATAGAGATTTTTGTTAATTTTACTAATAAATACCCCTTTCGAGAATTGAACCCGTGATTCGCGGATGATTTATCAGTCAGAGTCAAGCAAGTATGTTTTCCTACCGCTCGACCAGTGATAGGGCCATTTTTATAATAAAGTAGCGAATAAGCACACTGCTCACCTATTTTTTTTAAGAGAATAAACACAAGGATCTCTTGATGGTAAATGACAACTGTTGTCTATAAAGGCCATAGATGATACAGGTGCGTTGCTCTCCTGAGTCTACCAGCTACTCTACCCTCCAGACCGGAACATGATTAATATGGTGGCAGGACGGCGGTAGATGCCTACCCTCACACCACCAGAAAGAGATGAATGAGGTCTATAGACACCATAGATATTTAAGGTGCGTTGCAGTCTTGTGATTCTTCTTCTCTCCCCTTACATGCTGTTTGGACAGATGGCAATTAGTCTGAGTTTATAGGCCACGGTTATCCCTTACGATTATCTATCTTATCACATAAAAAAACTACTTTAACACGATGTTTTCCTGTAGTGATAAAAGCTTTCTGTTGTGAAAGTAATTACTAGATGAAGCTTACCTAGACAAATAAGCTTATACCAAAATAATTTCAGTAAAAAAAAGGTGATTTTAAAAAACCTCTTAATGACACTCTTGTTGAAGTGAAAACTTCTTTAGCGGCGTTGCGCATTTTTTGGGAAAGGGTAAAAACTTCTAAACTCGCGTCAGATCGTCAGATCGAAAGATCGAACATTCGTAAGACGGCGCAAGGCGCTTGCGCGGATGTTCTTGTTGTCATGTTTGTGTACGATAGCGTAATAAATGAATATTGTATTCTACCATATAAATGATACTTTCATACTGATAATTAAAGCAATTCGTGCAAAATTATTCCCTAATCATTTCAAAATATCAAAAATGCACAACGTTAATATTCAAGTTTTCACTTCTGCCGACACTCCCGGAGTGCAACCAGTCGTTCTAAATTTTTTTGTTCTTCATACTTTATTTATTCCTAAATAGCCGAACCGGCAAACTTCGTATCGCTCGACGTTAATTAAAGTTTGAATGGAACAAACAGTCCATACTAGGATTGACTAGTAAATGAATTCACCTAATTTTTTCTTCATAAGAACCTTCTCCTGACTAAAAACTATATAGGTATATATGTAAATATATAAGAGTAAATACTACAGCTACTAAATAACAGAACAAAAAAATAAATACCAAAATTTGGTCCATCCGTTCAAGTAAGATTCGGTAACCATACGAAATGCGGATTCATTTTTATTTATTAGATTATAATAACAAATCAGAAAGTTGAAGATATACCTATAATATACATCCAGTATAGTACTTATTGAATAAGGTTTAAGCACTAAACTGAAGTATAAATAAATAAGACGCATTTGCAAAAACATGTCTCTGCGATACTTTTTCACATATATGTACCTATTTAAATAATTTTATTTTAGCACTAGACCTGTGCTTGTGTTAAACTTCTACACATTTTAAAGAACAGGTTCAAATCCTGTCTGGGGCGAACTTTTTTCTTTCTTTGAAATTTATAGATACTTAAATATTTTTTTAATACAATATAGCTTTGTTCGCTACAGGAGCAATCGGCTGTTCTAATGCTGAGAGACAAGATCCACCTATAAACACCATGAATTTTACTGACCGATCTTACAGCTTAGTAGGCCATTAAACGAGAGATTTTATCAATTTTACCACAGCCATTGAAATGACTGACGGATAACAGTGTGTAATAGGAGCTCTAGGCGGTTGTAAACACTAGTTTACATCCGTCTAGACCGTGAATTTAATCCAAATTATAAAAATCGAAAGATGGAAACAAAGTTTCCTCCAAGCTCACCTTTGTTAGAAGGCGTGATTGCAACCATCTGGAACATATTTAAGGCCTGGACTGACATTGATACGCATACATTTTGTTGACCATCATTCGTAGGTAATTCAGTTCAGTGACTTATAAAACTGAAAGTAAAATCTACAGCGTAGTGACCTACTCAGGCTACTTGCACAAGTCTACTGGCTTCTTACCATCCAGTGCGGAATACAACAATCCGAGTACAGATACTAGGGCACCACAAAGACTACTTATAAAGGTAACTACATTTTTTTTTGCTAAATTCCACGCGGAAGAGGTTACGTAGTAAATTTATATATGTGGAAGCCTTATAGAGTTATAATTATAGGTACTTACTATGAACAATATACCTTATCGCCTTTTACAGTTATAGTTCTAATTATTACCGCTTCGTTGGTTGAGTGGCTATCGTACACGCCTAACTACATCGACCAACCGCGAGGCTCGAGTTCGATTCCCCGACGGGGGTAGGCATTTGTGAGATGAACATTTAGATGTCTGTATTTCCGGGTCTGGATGTTTATTAAATTTATTCTGGTATCTATTTAAGTATTTGTATATAGTATCATTGACTAACACCTATAACACAAGTATATACGAGTAATTTACTTAATTTGGGGTTAGATTAAATTTATTTAAATTTTCCAAGGATATTTATTTATTTAAGCTGGTCTAAAATCTAGATAGGTATGTTTTGTGCAAGTAGATATCTTGCACAAGTCTACCAGCTAACCTGCACAAATGCTATTGACGCCACAAAGAAGCAACCAGATAAAACTGATCTGGGTGAGATGAAACAAAGCACTCAACTATCTAGTAAAGGACTACTTGCTCCAAAAAAACTAAATGTGCGAACTAAAAATATTCATTTAAATGTAATTTTCATATAAAAATATCACACATGTACGGGTTATTTTATCAGTAGATAACTCAAAATAGTCTCAAATCAATAATGGAATTGTATAAACCACAAGCTTACTTTTTAAAAATGTATTTTATTTGATTTGATAAACTCTGATTGGTCAATAATGTCAAATTGAACAGTATTAACCAATCAAACTGTGGCATAGGTTTGAAATCAAACGCTCAATTCAATCGTGCTAAAACATTCAACCAATGAAAATTATTTGTAGATAACTAATCAAACCAAGTAATTACCAATCAGATGAACATTAAAATTTATCCAATAAAATAAATAAAGTTGTAGAGTCTGTTTGTAATAATAAAATAACCGCTTTTTACTACATGCATAGGTATGAACATAACGTATATAAACGGTAGATACATGTACAAAACTATTATTTTTTACAACTTTTGTCTGTGTGTCCGTCTGTCTGTCTGTTTGTTACAACTAATTTCTGAAATGACTGGACAAATCTTGATGGGACTTTCTCTGGCAAGTAGCTAATATAATAAGGAGTTACTTACGCTCCTTCTATAGGTAGCCAAATATTTTTTGCTTAATTCCACGCGGACAAGGTCGCGGGCACAACAAGTAAATTTATAAGTGTGGAAGCTTTGTAGAGTTATACGTACTATGAATACTGTACTTTATCGATATGTAGAGTTAGAGTTCTAATTATTTAAGCTGGTCTAAAATCTAGATATGTCTAGAACCTAAAAGTATTAATTCTGCCTTAAGCTTACTTCATCCGACTCTTGACTCCAACATCAAGTACTTTTTCTTAAGTGAGTAGACGAGTGTTCCTCTACTCACTCTCTGTGTAGATCTGACTTACAAAATAATATTTTCCAAAAATAATATGAATAATAATAACCGATTCAGACAAAAGTGAAGTAATTCGTTAAGCGTCACGTTAACCACTTCGATACAAAATGTTAAAAAAACTTATGTCCAAAAGTAATATTGTATCAAAATAAGCAGCATCTCTATGCTCCGCCTATTTCATAATGGTGGTACTCATGTCTGATTCTCATCTTTATAAACTGTCACAACTAACAGATATCTGTTTATCTCGTACCAAATGCGATATCTACATAAAAAACTACATGTATCAAAAAGAGATGACGACGTTTGTATAAGCGAGACAACTCTATTTCCAGGTGCACTATACAAAGACAAATATTTCGATATTGAGATTCTGTCTCAAAGTTAGTGCAACTGCAACCTTATCTTGTAAATGAAAGAGTTGAATTTAAATTGCATCAGCGTGCCGGTGGAATATTCTTGGTATGACGGCTGAGAGGTAAATATGAATAAATGCTCAAGTTAGAATGAGATGGAGAATTGAATGAAACATGTAGTACACTATCAAATAGTAGAGTCAGTTTATGGCGGTAATTAAGAGATGGCGCTACAATGATGATATTATTCCAAATTTATTTTTTAAATTAAGTTACAATCTAGTCAAAATTACTATGTTTTTTTTAAGTTTCACTAAGCGTCAAATTGTAACATTTTATTTTAAGCCATTAAATAAAACATTCAGAAAATATTAGTGTAATTTAACCAAATTAGGTACGTTATTTGTTTAATTATATTGTTATCCTTTATATAACTACATATCTGAAAAGGTAAAAATACATATAAATAGGAAAACTAATGATGTTAATAAAATAAAAATCAGTAGTAACATTAAATTTCTAGGAATATGAGTATGATAACTGGATAATTATTTATATATCTTTTCGAGAATGTTTTTTTTACTTTGAAGTCGTTTTAGGGACTTTCATTTACTTACATATATTTAAAACAAGCACTACAGATCATCTAAGGTATAGCTTTGTTAACTAGGCAGGTACTTAACTAAGTATATTTATAAGTTAACTTTATACCTATGCCAGAATGACAAAAAACTTAGTCTACTAACTTCGCTCAAAAGACAACCATAATAAATCAAATTTAAAAGTACAAAGCATTTCCATGTCTACTAAAATATTACTTTTCTCTACAGTTTATAAGGTTTGAAAACTAAACAAAATTTGTATACTGATTACTTATATTATGTATGATGAATGGCTTTCATTCACATGTAAGTATATACTTAATTCTACTAAGTTTAATTTATATGTTGTTTTTATTTTTGTTACAGCGATAAATGTATACTATAATAGATACTAATTATTTTTGTTTAGACGTAAAGTACATTTAAAGATATAAAAAACTTTGATAGAATCGTATAAAAATGCAAATTTAAAGTACTCACGGTAGTTAACGGCGGAGAAACGTCAAACTTGTAAAACAGAGCGACGTTGCAACGCTGGCGTGCGGCTGCGTCCACGCGACGGCAGAGGCGGTTTGGCGAGTTTTCACGATTTACCACATATTTCCACAAAAAAACACCTTGAAAATTCGGTAAAAATACGGAGCGTGCCGAGATGTGTCGTCCGTGGCCGCGTTCGCATCTAAACGGCCCGAGTTTTATGTTAGATTACAGACGTAACTTTTATAGATCCTCGGTGCTATATAACGCGGAGGGAGGTTGCGGGGAACATTGGCCTCTATGTGCCACAGTTAAAGGATATTATAGCGTACGACTTGCATTGCACGGGTGTCATTAAACGTCGCGCGACGAGGGGAGCGACGGACGGAGGTGTGTGGGTAAAGTTTTGGGTATTGATTGAATATGAGACGGATTAGTCACTAATCATCAACAATTGGGTGTCCACTGGCCTAATTACTGAGGGGATGAACGAGGGTTTAGGTTACTTGGCGTCAATACGAATTCCAATTCACTTATAACCTACCAAAAGCTTATTAAATAAGCTTAAAGTTTTCAAGGGTGAAAAAGTTATGTCGCAATGCTTAGCTAAGCATGACGATTCTTTGTAGGAAGGTGTGTAACCAATAATTAATTAAACACAGGAAATACCTTTAATTTTATAATTGTTGGGGGTTGTTGATTATTTGAATTATGTTTTTTGTATAATAATAGTGTGTAATAAAATTCAAGGAAGTTATTAATTTTGGGATACTATTTATACCTAAATATATACGCAAGGTGCTTTCAGGAATTCAATTATACTTATTACATATATGTTTACTTATTACATATTATACATTATATCTTTACCTTAACGTAGGTAGGTATATCGTGGGTAGGTATATATTTACTTACTTATTAAGTTAGGTTTTTAATATATATTTACTTATTAGATTAGATATTTGTTTTAATGTATTGTTTTTTCTTTTTTATGAAGTTGAACTTTTTCCTTATTATTTATTTTTGAATGCTAGTTGTTTAGAAGAAATCGCGTATTAGCGATAAAGCCGCCATTTGCATAAATTTCCTTAATAACATAATTGTAGTACTTTTAATATGATTATATTTTGTTGTACAGTACAGAGTTTTTGCTATAAGATATTATTATTATACATATAATATTGAGTACCTACTTCATCAAATTAATAAAATGAAAACTATGTATTTATTTGCAGAACAGATGAGTTAAAAAGTTTTTGCAACATATTTAATTGTACTTACATTATGTTTCAACACATTCAGGTGCGTAGGTATATAGGCATTTTGATTTTAAGCGAATTTTATATGAGAACAATGTTTTAGGTAGGTAGGCAGTTTGATTGGTAAAATATTTGAAATATAAAATTTGTTTAGACATAACAATACACAATCGATAGAACTTATACATATATATACCTGTTTGTATTTATTGAGTGTGAAGTCTACTTGCTAAAGTGGGTCTCAAATATTGGTTCTTCTTTTTAATTACATTAAATTTAACTAATAAACCGGTTCGGTAAAATTCTGTTAAGAATTTTGTCCCATTGTTCTGATGTAGTAACGAGAAAATCACTGGACTGATTGTGATAGCGTTTGTAATTGCAATTGAAAAATCCGCTGTTGGTCAGAGAATATTGAGTACACCCTAGAGTATTGCTTTTGCCTTAGTAGACTTAGGACTAAATAATTGTTTTTAGTACTACTGTAACATTTTAGAAGCTGCCTACATTTCACCGCGATCTTATACAGCGTGCAATTAGGCGGTTTTCTGTTGCGACATTTATTATTATTAAAGCAACTTGCGCTGTCTGTACATTAAAAAATTGAGTTGAGAGAGTGAGAGAACATATGATTTCAAACTTAAATCGTCGCATATTATTAACATTTTTAATTATTTATACAAAATACTCAAAATCTATTTTTATTTTATCGGTCGACATTTCGGCCTAGTTGCATAGTTGCCAGGGTCTATTATTAATTATTTATTTATATGGGATTCTCACGATCTATTTTTATTTATGCAACTAGGTCGAAATATCGACAAATAAAATAAAAATAGATCGTGAGTATCCCATATGAATAAATAATTAATAATAGGCCCTTGTAACTATGCAACTAGGCCGAAATATCGACGATAAAATAAAAATAGATCGTGAGTATTTCGTATAAATAATTAAAAATGTGAAGAGTGAGAGAAATTAGAATATAACGCAAGCTTATTTACCTAATTGTAATTTCGTTCACTTGGATCTAAAAGTAATAACAAACAAAAATAACCGACTCTGAAAAGGCGGAGGTTTTCAATTCGACCGTGTTATGCGAATTTGATGGTTATGGAAATTTTGATGTTTTTTTTTAATAGGTAGGTCCATCTTGGAATCGTGATCTAAATAAAAAGACTTGATAGTGAAACTGAATTCGGTTTTTACAGATGTACAATGTTACAATTTTTTGCAGTTATGTGACTTACAGTGATATGTTTGACTACCTGTTTCTTCAGTAAGTATAAATTTCTTTCTGTTCCTCCAAAACATTGATGTAAAGGTGACTGCCTAAAAAGTTTTTTTTTTGTGAAATGATACAGCAAACAAGGTCACGGCTACACAAGTAAGAGACAACCGTAACCTGCATCCTACTAATATTATAAAAAAAAATTATGTTAGTTTGTTCGTTTGTTACTATTTTATGCAAACACTGCTTAGCTGATTTTCATGAAATTTGGCACACATAGACGGTAACTTAGATTAACACATAGGATAGTTTTTATACCGAAAATAACAACACATAAGATACTAGTTCCTGTGTGACCATTAACCACGCGGGCAACCCCGCATGGTGCACCATAATTGTTAGGTATAGGTGCGTCGCTGTCCTCTGGCCGGGATGTTATGCCAATTGAACAAGTCTACCTGCAACCCTTCCCTCAAGACATGATACCTTCACTTTGGTGGCAGCAATAGATGCTGTAGATCCCTACTCGGGCAACTTGCTGCATAGCACTCAACATATGATATTTTGGTGATGACCAATTTAATGCGATGCTGGCCTCTTTCCAGCAACAGTCAGTCAGCAGATGGCTTTTTTGGAACTCCAATACACGGATACTTAACAATAAGTCAAAATTTAAAACAGTTGTAGGTACAGACGGGCACATAGATTAAACTTTACTTGTAACATCATTATGAACAGAGATAAGTAAAACTGGTGTTCAAGTTAAATTTGCTACTCGTATATACACACTATTCAAGCCAAATCCCGTTCGGAGTATGTAGAGAGTACCGAGTGGCAAGCGCCACAATCTACAGATTTTCCTAGCTTCTTCTGCATACATTACTCTTTTCAAACTAACATTTTGATTTCATAGACTCCTGACACCACCCTCGGATAAAACCCGAGCAATTTCATCGTTTAGTCGAATTGATTACTATATCCATATATATATATATATGCCACTTCTTGTTGTAATTTTATAACTCAAGAACGAGCTCACTTATCCAAACCAAATGCTTAGGCTTTGTTCGGACTATTTAGTAGATGGCTTATGTGAAGTTTGCTTAAAATCGGTCAAGCAGTTCTTCATTTATCACATTTTTTGTAATAAATTAATTCAATATATGGCGGATCATTTTTTTAATGGGTATTTTTCAGTCAAATTGAAACTTTTTTCAAATGGGCATTGTGCTGTCATATTGAAACTTTTTTCATTTGTTTTTTTTTTGTTTTGTTGCGTTATTTCATTCATGCGGTCATATACGTAGCGAAGCACGTACCGCTAGTACTAGTATATTCTCCACCAAGCATCTCAATTTTGTATTCGAATTTGTAGACTAACTACTAGGTATCTAGTGAAACCGACTCGCCCACTATACGACAGCGGGATTCTTATTGCCACAGTTTAAACCACTCATATACTTCTAGCACATTATCGTTTGCTGGAATACTTTATGCTTTCTGACAAAAATATATCAATTTCTATTGTTAAAGGAAATATTATAGTACCATAAATTTCTTTCACATTCTTTTTTAATACTTTTGAACTCGTGCGGTGTTTAATACTAGTATTAAATTACTCTTAGTTTTTATTTTCACAATCTGTTCATATATTATTACAGTTGTGGCCTTTGGTGAACGATTCAGGCGTAGTTATCACTACATAATATAAATCAGTGTCGCGTTCTCTGTATGCTTAAATCTTTCAAACTACGCAACGGATTTTGATGCAGTTTTTTTTATATTGTTAATGTGTTTAAAAAGGAAGGTCTATGTATGTATATTTATACCCGTGCGAAACCGGAGTGAGCCGCTAGCATATAATATTATTTACATAATGTTTATTTAATATCAAATCTCAATATAACCATAGAATTAATAGCTGCTTAACAAAATATACAGTTTCAATAAAAGGAACAAGTTCTATTCATACTTAGAATTTTTTCTGATTATGAATAAATGTTTTTGAAAACGAACGTTTAAAGAACTTGAACAAATTAGTTAACAAATTTGCTTAAACAAATTAGTTAACACCATATTCATTTGGTCATGTTAATATTCTGATTTGAATTTAATTCACATACATATTGAATTCAAATATAACAAAATTATTTTTCATGTACCTAAATAAATAAATATATTATTAAGAGGAAGCAAGTTGTTGAATAACTTTAATTTGACTAATTTGCCTAAAAAATACGTCTTATAAATTTAGTCAAGTTTATATTCTCATTTTAATTTTATTTAATTCATATATACAGAATTTTATTTTATAGATTAATTGATTAAGGCGCTTACAAGGTCTATAAAATACACAATAAAATGCATTGTAACTTTTTTAATCAACATAAATCCATATTTTGAAAACAAGAATGGACTTCTTGTGCTTATCCCAACGTTATTTTATGGAAGCCAGAGTTGGGTAAATCAAAAAAAGCTCACTGACAGCATTCGTAACAGTGAGATCCGAGAAAGAGTGGGATTGAAAGAAAGTGTTCGTATTAAAATGCGAAAGGGCATGCTCCGCTGGTTGGTGGAAAGAATGACAGATGAAAGATTGACAAAGCAGATATACAATGTAAATGTGGATGTATGTAGGTTCCCGGGGAGACCAAGGTTGACATTAACCACGATCAGATCACTCGGATGTTATCCGAGGGTGGTGTCAAGAGTCTCCGAAACCAGCGTATTTGTATGAAAAGGGTTATGAATGTGAAGGAAGCAAGTCAGAATCGTAAGATCTAGTACTTGATTGCCACGTAAGGGATTTGGCGTGAAGATATGTATGTATGTATGTATGCAGAATGGACTTAAAATCTTATATCTTAAAATCTTTTCCTAGTATAAACTTGGATATTAATTACATTAGGTACATAAAATACGTTACTGTCAGTACATTTTATTACGTTTCTTTAGTTTTATTTATTACAATTTTTAATAAAATTAAATTTATCAACAGCTGTACAAAAACTCACTATTTATTTCTATGATTGTTTAGTTTTAAAATAATTTTACACCTTGTAAACTTGCTGCTGCGACTATGCATTTTGCCAAGGGCGCCGGCAGCAGGGTGCAAGAGGGTGCAACTGCACCCCCCTGTCCGGAAAGAAAGTAGATAAAACAAATTACCTGCCTGAACTTGCGGGAGAGTAATGCTTTTCGAAAGTATGTATGTATGTTTGTGTTCGTATGTAAATATGTATGTTGCTATACATGTTGATTTCGATGTTTTATATTTGTTAATAGTATGTATAGATGGAGATGCACCCCCCCCCCTGAAAATAATGCATTTTGTAGACATCTGACAAACATGACTTATAAACTGAAATCGAATTTTTTTTGTGGAAAATGACATTCTGATTTAGAAAACATAAGCAAATACACTATCCTTCTCTACCTCTCTTTACTCATAGACTTAGAAGTGACATGTGACTGTTTTTACAGAAAAAAAACAAAGTAAAGTATCTGGGAATGCTTCACTAATGTGAACTATTACTATATACAGCTATGTTAATAGCAAGCAGTTCGTTAGTCCAATCACAATCCTTGTTATCAGATCGATTGCGATCGCAGCCTTCAATGAACTCGTAAAACCTATTCCGTATTCGTATCACATAATGCCTTTTGTACGTATTAGATTTCAAACTAAATGACATTTGTTTTGGTAAAAATATCATCATTAACACAATTTTCATTAAAAATCATGTAAAAGAAGTTAGAAGATTTATCTACTCATATCTCTCTATTTTTTGAAAATAAAAATATAGTTTTTAGTTATGTTTGCATAGAGCATCATTGTCACTAACCTATTCTTTTGTGTGATAAATAAACGTGTAATCAGTCAAATTTGAGCTAAGTTTTTTATTGTTTTTTTTTATTCTCTTTGATATTAGTTTAGAAGTAAAATATTATAGATCAATACATATGGTGTCTACAGGCCAGGGTTGTCTTTTACCATCAGAAGACCCATGTGCTTGTTCAGTGAACAAGGTCAGTACCTACCAGATAAAAAAAATGGTACTTGAATTAATCATAGTATAAAAAGCATCGATAGCTTTGTATATACCCATAGGCTTATATTTATATCATGATTCTAATCAAAGAACGTTATTATATCCCTCATCAGAAAAGAGGGATGTGATACATGTGACGTGTATGTGTATATGTCTATCTGTGGCTTCACAGTTTGTGAACGGATTGACCTATTTCGATTAGGATTTTTCATTTGAAATTTTAGCAGCTAGAGATTCT
>NJDC01001791.1:327545-362263 GCA_002245475.1 Calephelis virginiensis | reverse complement strand
TGACATTAACCAGACGCGTTTCAATTGCGATAACAGTAAAATGGGTGGGAAGCGTTCTGTCACGCAACCAATCATATTAAAATAAATTACTTACACAATCTGTGAAGATATATAAATTTCGGCCATTGATTCACGCATTTTAACAAATCATCCAAAAAAAACAAAAAAAATATTTGTATTTTATTTATGTAATCTGTTTATTAGCTATTTTTTTAAATTAATATCGAATATTTTTCTTGGTAATATATGAACATGTATTTATCGATTAAATTATCCTATTAATATTATAAATGCGAAAGTTTGTAAGTATGGATGTATGGATGTTTGTTACTCTTTCACGCTCGAATGGCTTAACGGATTTGTCTGAAATTTGGAAGACAGATAGATTGTGACCTGGATTAACATATAGGCTATTTTTAATCCCGATCGCATACCGGGTTTCTGTGAAAACGCGGGCGAAGCCGCAGGTAGCAGCTAGTATACAATATTAGCTATATTGTCGGTTTGGTCATGTGGAAAGGATGACAGATGAAAGATTGACAATGCGAATGTGGGTGGACGCAGGTACCTTGGGAGACCATTCCACGACAAATCATCAAAGTGGATTCAAGATTATTTCATTTGTGCACTTTCACTGAACAAAATTGTTCAAAATGCCACCAAAATTGACCAATTTCACTCAATGTAATCACGAAATTCAATAGTTATGAAAAAAACTTCGACCATTTTTTCTCTTGATGGTGCCAAAACGTGGTCCATGTCTTTTATCTAAAACTCAACTTCCCATATAATCTGAACTCATGTAAATAGAATTCCTGAGCCCATTCTGAATTGGGACTCTTCCCTATACTGCTTTTTATTTATACTTTCAACCTCATGTGTTATTCATTAAACCCTGTCTTTAAATTGATACCTACTTTCTCTCGGTATATCAGAGTCAAAGTAAAAATGGAATGTATTGGATTTTTGTGTTCATTTATGTTTTTTTTAGTAGTCCTATGTTACAACTTACAATGATTACTTATTACTAAAAATCATTTTTTGTTGTTTTATTACACTTTAAATTATTGTTTAACACAGTCGAAAGTATCTATATGTGAAATTGTGAGCATTATGTTAACTTTTGAAATGTACATACCTTTATTACGAGTATAAGCTTTTACATTGTATATTACAGTGTAAATTCTTTATTATTTTGGGTTGGATGAAATCTTAGACACAAGCTATCCGTTTGTACAAATTTACAAAATTGTTTTTGTTATTACTGTTTAAAGTACAACAAAAAAGTTTGTAAATAAAGATAATAATTAAATTTCTAATCGTTTGACTTAAAATCTAATAGTAAAATAATAAATGCTCCTATAAATATTTATATGTTGTTGAAAGCTATAACCAAAAGCACACGAAGGCAACTCCTGAGTTTGTATTAAATATGCCTACTATTAAGTAACAACAAATGCAATTGATTGGAAAACTATTTCGAAATCGCTCTAGTTATTAATAATATCATAATAATATACAGTACATAACTTAATGACAACAGTAAAGCAATATGGCTATTGGTATTCGGCATCGGTAAATAAATACAGCGTGCTCACGAACACTGTCCGAACCCAATAAGCGCCCTATTATGAATTAAAGTATCTTAATAATGTTGCCAAAAAAAAGTAAAAAAGTTACCAAATGTTCCCAAAAATAATGAAAATAAAACTTTATTCATAAAATTAAAGTTCTGTACATTTTAAAGTGTAAAGTTTTGGGTACAATTTAAGTGCAGTAAACTTACAATGGTCGACTTCAATTTTACTATAAAAATAGAAATAAATTTTCAAACTGAAGTAACAAAATGGTATTTTCCCGGATTATCCTAGTATTCCATCATCAGATCTAGACTTATTGGTAATGCAAACACCTTGAAAGAAAGCTCTGTCAAATAAAAAAGCAAATTTTAAATCGGTTCTCAAATCGAATACGTATAAAAAAGTAGAGGAGTCAAAAATCTATAACCTCTTCCTATTTAATAAAGCTGTTAAAATTTAATATTTTTTAAATATGATATGTAATACATAATAATAAATATAATAATTTTAAAATATAATGTTTTTTTTTAAATAAACTCTACTTATCTATCTAACCCGATATGACACCGATATTAAACATGAGATCGTCTGTTACATGATATAGCTACCAAACACATCATTGTGAAGTGACCAAACCAGCAGTAATTTCAACAGTTACTTTAGAAATTATATTTTATCAAGAAAATATTTTTGTTCAGTAAACACAAAAACTCTTTATATGGTTTCTTTGAATACATAACACCTTCATAGATGAAAGAGGGGTTTATGAACACACTGTATATTATTATAGTGAAACGTTCTATATTATCTGTAACTGCTGAATTTACTTAGTATGAAACATTAATAGCTTTATCGTAAATGGTTATTTCCACTTTGCACGTTTTATAAAGCCAGTTGACAATCATATATCGAATAAAAATATGTACTTAATAAAACTTCGACTTACCAGAGCTTATTTGTAGCAACTTTGATACTAATAATTTATAGATAGGAGCTGCATAACATATTTTTATCATATATAGGTATTATCAACTCAAATATCGAAAATTGAAGAACGAATATGTTACGAAACGAAAGCGTATTATACTTTTCCTTAAAGATACTTAAATTGTAAAGTGTCTTTACGCTCATATCCCCGAATAGGTAGGCTGAGACACAAACAGGGCACCTACGACTAGCCGAAGACACTAAGTCCCACAATGTGATAAGTGGCAAGCCTGTCGCCAACCGGGCACATATCCAATCAATCAAAATTATTGTTATTAAAAAATTGAAAATGTGCATTTATAATTTTTTTTGTTGTCCGACTCCGAGATCGAACCCGGGACCTCATGAAGTAAAGTCCGACGCCGGACTGCTATACGACTGAGGCGTGGTGTCCTAAGTTGCCTACTACTTAAGTTATAATGTATTAGAAAACGAGAAAGTCTTATTTTAGTTTTTGTCTTGAGCGTTAGCATTTGCCTTTAGTAAAGTTTATTTTCATTTTGACTGTCGATGGGTTATCATATATTTCTAATTGCACCCACCAACTGCAAGACTCGGATTCGATTCCTTCCAGGTGCATTTATGTGATAAATTATTAGATGTTTGCATTCTAAAATTTAAAATAAACTCAGAAATCTGGGTGCTTATTAAATGTTTTTTGGTATCAATTTAAGTATTTATTTGTATTGGAATAATTGATCAATACACAAACTTGTCCAGGAATATTACATACAAATATGGAAAACCCTGCAATAAGCATTAAAACTCAACTAAAAAGTGTATAAAAAGTATCTACGCGCTAATACTGCCGAAATAGGCACATACACAACAAACTCGATTAGTCAAAGGTACCATTTAGGTACAATGTGATATAAAATAAAAAAGAAAACACATTTTGAGTTGTCCAACCCAGGAACTGAATCCTTAATCTCATGTTGTCGTCAATGCCAACAGCGGACCACTAGACCATAGAGGCGATAAATTGAGGCTAAAATGAATCGGTGAAAGTAAATGATGAAGTATCTGAGCATAATTTTTATAAAAAGCAGACTGAAAACTCTGACGATGCACTAGATTTTGTAGTTTATATAAAATGATAATCTGTGATCTAGCGGTCTAAGTGTTGGGTTTAACTTCATAAGGTCCCGGGTTTGATTCCCGGGTTGGGCAACAAAAAGAAAATGAGATTTCTGAAATTTTCTATTAAAAAATGTCGCTCGGGATCGAATATACCTATCACATTGTGGGACTTAGTGTCATCGGCTAGTCGTTAGTTGTGCCTCTGCCTACCTCTTCGGGGATATGGGAATGAAAATACTTTATAAACAAACTACGTTAAACATTTAGCAGACTGATCAAGCTGTACTTGATACATTTGTAACAAAAAAGTTTTTAGTAATTGTTTTAATAACAATATTTTAAGAAACAGGCTTGACATAAATTCTGACGGGACTGCAACATTGTAACACAGTTTCCATATTATCATATTAAACATGAGAAGTGGATATTAGTTCTGTCAAGTTGTTCAGCTCCACAGGTTCCTATAAAGTTTGCATTTTATTGGAATTTTATTTTATATTAATCCTAAATATAAGAACAAAACCATAAGTATGCAACCATATTATAATTTAACCGCAATAAAACTGTGAAACCTCAACTTCGAATTCAATAGTTATTTCGATTAATAACGGGTATTAAGCAACCTATAAGTAACGGAACGTACTATGTAAATTTAACGGCACCTGGATTCACCAAAGATGGTAAAGTTGCGTTGCCAACCTGAGGTCTGGATGATTGGTACAATTTATTTACAAACACTTGTACTTTCCACAGTATATTTTTATTTTTTATTATTATAGGTTAGCCAACCGGTTTCGTTATACAAGCATCATCAGGGCTATATGAGATGATAGGCCTTGAGCAAAAGAAATTTTACCGGCTATCTTACCCTCTGAACCGGAACACGTCAACGGCAAGCATTGACGTTATGGCAGCAGAAATAGGTAGGATGGTGGTGGGTACCAATCGCTGCGAAACTCTTTCACCTAGTAGGAGGACACGGTACTAGTGACGGTATAGCTATGCTCGCCTTTTACCTTTTATACGAACTGCCTGACAGGAAGACAGGGAAATTGATTATTTTCCTCTAATTCAATGGAATTCTATCGTCAGATCCAGACTTAATGGCATAGAATCATCTGAGAAGTATGCTCTTTCAAATAAAAAATATTTTTTTAATTTAGAAATGACGATGAAGTCAATTTACATATAATAAATAAATAAATAAACAAATATGACGATGAAATCGATTCACTTATAAATAAATAAATATATAAATATCCCTGGAAAAGTTTCACCAATTGAGTCACACCCCAAAGAAAGGAAGTTATATGCTTTTGTTATGGGTGTTAGTCGCCAGTTCTAATACATAGACACACTGAAATGTGTAGATACCAGAATAAATTTAATAAACACCCAAACCACACATAAAAAATATCTCGGTTTTCGTAATCTGTCTTTACATATTATTTTAACATGTTTATTCATAGACTCAGTTAAAACAACAGGAGCTCTCACAAAGACTCCTGTGTATAAGTACTAATTGTACTTCTTTTAAAGTCATTGTTAATAATTATTATTTATTCAGACCGAATTAAGGTTTTCATAAAAAAATAAAGATTCATGGAATAAATTACCTGATTTCAATATTGCAGATTTCTTGCTTTTGATATACGTAGTCTAAATTAATCACTGGAATATATCATATTATTAGAGTTAATTTTTTTAAGTAATACATTTTTTATTACAGAGCACCACCTCGCGCAAGAACAATTTATAAACTAATTCAGCACACACTTAACATACTCTTTATTTTAATTTAACAAAACACGAAAATATTTATGTAAGTCATAATGCTAATAAAGATAAAGACGGAAAAAAACGCAGACTAACAATTGACGGTTTTATAATAGAACATATTTTATTTTATGTAGAAGTCGACTTATTTTTATTTATTGTATTTTGGGAAATTTCATTTGATTATGAAATTTATTTGTAATACAATAATAATAACTGAATAAACACGTATGTTGAAGAACAAATAAAAAAATACTGGCCGGTATTTATTAAAGTCTTGAATGTTCTTTATGAAACATATGTTTTTGTTTTTAATAATTTTTGCTTTCTGGAACAGGCTTAGACCATTAGACCATACTGCCATGTTTTCAGGATTAATAAATTATTTTTGTGTTTATTCAGTTCCTATTCACATCTTCAGTTTTATAAAACGTACTTGTAAGTCGAGAATGTCATGTCAGGGCCTTGAGTAAAGCGGTGGCATTAAGTCGGGGTCATTAAGTGAGATTTGGTGGCAACGAGGAAATACACGATACGCTAATTTGGTCAAAAATATATCACTTGTGCAGTGTCACTGAACAAAATTGTACAAGATGCCACCAAAGTTGACTAATTTCACTCAATATAAACACGAAATTCAATAATTATGAAAAAACTTCGGCCATCTTTTCTCTCGACGGCGCCAAAACTCGAAACATATCTTTAAAACAAATTTTAGTACATATAGTTTTAGGAGTAATTTATAAAAATTTACTAACACAAACGAACTACTAGTGTTACTTTCGCGAAAGTAAGAATTTGACTGCCACGTTTCACATTTTAAGGAACAAAACGCAGTTATTGAAAGTGTACTTGATTTACATAAAAATAAAAGAATGTTTCGTTCATAAATTACTCAATCGGTACTTGGGTTTCTAAGATTTATTTTCTACACAATATTTGCATAAAAGAGACATTAACATGTATATGTAAATCATTTTTTACAAATGTATATTTCTTTTTATTTTATGCAATTTTTAATTTTGTAAACTACTCTTTTATTTATGACTTAATACCTACTAAGGTGCATCTTAAAAGATATTAATGTATTATATATATGTAATAACACTCGCACTCAGAGATATCAATTAAGAATTATTCTATCATTAAGTTACAATTTTGTATCGAAAACGTCGTCTTACCGTCGCACTCAGAGAAGTTAATTATCTTTTAATTAGTCATTAAGTCGAAATTTTAAATAAAAACATCTGATTTAATGACAATCAATTTAAATTGACTAATCTGAGTGCGGCAAAAGGTGCGGTAAAAAAGTCAGTCAAACATTTACTATGTTTGAACTATGTTTGACTGACTTTTTTATTTAAAATAAGCTGTTCTGGCCAACTTCGTTCCGCCCGTTCAGTGTGTATGGGAAAAACTAAAGTGTCGTTTTTCCTAGTTTCCTCACTGTTGTAAGGGATAAAATGTACCCCATGTCCTTCTTCCGGTACTAGCTTAGCAGAGGTAGGTAGGTAGGTAGGAGCTACCTCTCCATCAATTTTCAGCTTAATCGGTTTAACTCTCACGACTTTACGATTCATCTTTTATAATAATTATTTTTTGTTTTTATTGTTTTTAAGGTGTAGGTATTCAAAACAAAACAAACAACAAGGAAGACAAATCCAACGAATCAAAAACCATGAAAATCGGTCCAGCAGGTCTCGAGTTATAAGTGTTTTAACAAACTCGACTTTCTTTTATATATATAGATATTAAGTAGGCATGGAGTACATAGAGTTGTAGCCGTGATCCTAATTGTAGTTGCAGTCATAGTCTTAGTCAATTTATGTAAGCAAAATTATCCATTTTAGTTACAACCAATTTCAATTAGTAAACAATCTAGCAGTTTCGGAGCATTGCGGGAGCAAACTGGCCAAATAGACATTTATATGCTATTTTTTAAATACTTGCCTGTATTTTAAAAATCTTTTTTAACAAAAAATATTAATTTTAATTTTATTGTACTGGACTCATGAAACTATACTCATTTGAAACTACGTTCAAATTTATGCTTTAATATAGGGACAAAGTTGTCCAGGAAGAATGTCTTTGTTATGTAAATAAAGAGAAACTTCCCGACAAATTCCAAAACGGGATTCACTAGCCGGAGTAATAATGTACACATCTTATGTGTATTACTGACTGATCCCATCGTAACCTACGGACAAATATTCGTTACAAATAGATGTTAAAGAATAGGGTTGCCATATCTCAGATTTTGTACCCAGATTTAAGATCTTTGAACCTCGTGGGTAGAATTGAATAGATATCTGCTTTAAAGATTACAAGGTGAGTAATTTTAATACTTACTTTGCAATTTTGCTTTAAAAAAACCTTCGTTCTGGATTTTGATATCTACTGTCTTAAAATTTATCGCCTCTGGGGTCTAGTGGTCCGGAGTCGAACTTAACTTCTTGAAGTCTCGGATTCGATCCCCGAGTCGGGCAACAAAAAAAAATAGAAAATGTACATTTTCAATTTTCTAAAAAATATGTGCCCGGCTGGCGATTGGCTTGCCACCTATCACAATGTGGGACATAGTGTCTTCGGCTAGTGATGGGTGCCTTGGTTCTGCCTCTGCCTATCCCTTCCGGGATATGTGCATAAAGATACTTATGTAATTCTCCGATATTTATTGCAGTCACTCTTAAAAAAATTACAATTTTCAAGTATTTAAAAAATTAAAAAAGTAATTATAATCTTCTATCTATATTTCAGTCAACATTAGGTTATGGTTAGTTTAAAACTGCACCCAGCCAGTCCAGTCAGTCGGCCGCTAGTGGAATGATTTAATAATTTAGGTTGCCGTATTATTATTTTCACTAAGTTCAATCAGACTGTAGTTGCACTAAACCGACCCACTTAGCCTACCTTTTCTCCGCGCTCACAATTATGATGTTCCGGTTAGTAAGTTTGTTTTCAGAAACTTAATTATTACTTAAGCAAGCGGCTTAAGATATTATTTTAGGGCAGCACACTACAAACATCTTTGTCGAAATATTGGTACTGTTCTTACATCTGCAAATGTTAATGTTTGTTCGCAAAATATAATATTAAATAATAATACTATACCTAATTAGAAAAAGGTCTTTATAATGTTTTATCTGGTAACCCTAAGAATATCCGAATCAATTTAATACTGTACGTATATGTTTTGTATACTCTATACTCATGTTGTTTTATCTTACCAACACACTTCTAATTTCGAATAAATTCATAACGGGTTTTGTAGCGTAAATATTCTTTGACATTAGTTTATAAGTCAAAAAGGCAGGTTTCTACAATATTTTATATTTTATTTTGTTAGTATACCTACCCTTTTAGTATAACCTTTTTTCAGTCTTTAAAAATGAAAATTAACTCCCAAATAAAGATATTCATCACACCTGACCCCGACAGGAATTGAAACCATGTCTCGTCGAATATTCCGAAGTAGTAAGCGTAAATCCCTCAAAGCCCCTAAACCTTAAATTACAATCCTGACGTGTTAATTGATTCGTAGGCCAAGCGTTAGCGTGATGGAGGTGGCGTGACGAAATCAAGATAAGAAAACTTTGAATTGAATTGAATTTTGTATATAGGTACGTACTACACATGTATATGACCAGCTAATTATCACACAGTTCCAAAAAAAGGCGTCTTTTGGATGTTTTTTATGTTTTTTAAGATATTGGAAGGTAAGAAATTTACGTCGCCTAGAGACACCAAAGGTGGTAGTTGCCAACCTGAGGCCGGGATGTTAGGCCTTGAGCAAAAGTTAGCTTACCGACTATTTTACTCTCCGAACATGGTTATGGCGGCAGGAATAGGTGAGGCGGTGGTACCAATTCGGGCGAGCGGCTGCAAAACTCTACCACCTTGATTATTATTACGCTGGCTATAATAAGTGTATTTGATTCTGTGATTCTGTTTTCAGCGGTAGGTTTTTTTGAAAATAAGATACACTCCTCTCCTAGTGGTAAGAGGTAACCGTGCAGCGGTTTTCAATTTTTTTGGTTTCGGAACCCTAATCGATGATATTTATTTTGGCGGAACCCAATTTTGATAACTAAAGAAATTGTGTTCTTGTTTGAATATTTTTCATATGAGACTTTAAAATAAGTAACAAGTTATACCTAAATGAAAAATAATTTTATGTACAGAACGAAAGAAAGAAAACATTTATTAACAGACTAAAACTTACAACACATAACTAATCAAAAAATCAACTAAAAATCTTAGCTACATCTAAACATAAAGAACGAAAATAACGTACAAAAAAATTATAGTGAGATAAATAGAGCTAAATGCTCTCTGCATTACAAATTATTTATTATAACTATGCGTGACTAAGTATTTCGACATATTCTCACATATTATATTCCTATAATAGGACATATAGTATTATAACAGAATAGGTATGATGCGGAAACCCTGCGTCCCTTCTACGGAACCCCAGAGTTCGCTCATCACCGTCGATGTTGTAGGTGTCATGAGGCCGAGGTGCTGATAAGCCAATTGAACAATTCTACTGGCTACCTTACTCTCTGAACCGGGATATGACATATTACGTTGGCACAAATAGGTAATGCAGTGGATCCCTACCCGGATGACATGCAGCACGGTACTCTAGCACCACTGATATTGATGGCAATGATGCATTTTGTTTTTGCTTTTACAAGCTGCCGGGCACAAAGGGAGATGCTCTTTTTTACAAAGGAGACATGGATCAACAATCCTCGTGTTGACTAAAATGCAGAACCAGTCCCATATAAATTTGGTCAAGATTTGAGAGTGATTTTTGTGTTTTTTTTTTCTTTAGAATGCATTTTTTTGTTTATTTAGATAAGAATCGCCTCTGTGGTCTAGCAGTCCAGGTGTTAGACTTCACATCACGAGGTGGATTTCTGGGTCGGGCAACAAAAAGAAAATGTAGTTTTTCCAATTTTCTTATATTTGTTTTGCACGGGATTGGATATGTGCTCGGTTGGCGATAGGCTTGCCACATTGTAGGACTTAGTGTCTTCGGCTAGTTTTATGTGCCCTGGTTGTGCCTCTGCCTACCTCTTTGGGGATATGAACGTGAAAATGCTTAAAATCATATTCGAAGGCGTACCAAGTCATATCGTAGCCGTAGGCATATTCGTAGTTATAGTATTAATCATCTATATGTTAGTACGTGATGCCAAAACTTTGGACCCCTTTTTACAAAAATTGAGCCGACGCAGGAGCATAAAATTTGGCACACACTTATAGTTTATGTGTAGGAAAATTGCAGAATGCTAATATTATTTCATAATAATGCTTATAAAGTACACTAAATCAATAAATAAAACATTACCCACGATGCCACGCACTTTACACACACAAACAAATATATTGATGGTGACGATTAAAGATCACAGATGGCGCACTAATTATATAGAAAACAAAGTTGGCGACCACTAGTACATGATTATTGCATGAAATACCTAATAACTTTTTGATCGAGTTAAATAAGCCAAAACTTCTGGTGAATGTTAACTAAATTATTTTAAACTTTTAGTCACTAATAAGTAACTAGTACATGTATACCTATGTTAATACTCATAATCGTCCGTCTAAAATTAGATTCTTGTCTGATTTTAGATTATTAAATCGTTAATGTCTTTTTTATTTTCATTCCCTGTGAGGTCTAGTGGTTCCGTATTGGATTCGATTCTGGCGCGGAAAACCGTGTTTTTTTTTCATTTTCTAATAATAACTTAGGACATTGGAATTAGATAAGTGACCCGTTGGCGATAGGTTTGCTAACTATCACACTGCAGTAGTAAGTACTTCCATGGGCTAATCGTCTTTTAAGTCAGGCTAACTCTTGAGAGATACAGGCATGATGATACTTTTTGTGTTTTTAAGTAATAAAAGTAAAAAATATTATTTTTTTAACTTACATTTAAATAACATTCTAGACTATTAAGTAATCCTGAACTAGGTTATATGGTAACTATTTGAAATAATGATACTCATCTAACACAGCAACAATATTTGCATATTGGTAACAATGTAATGTAATAATTGAACTTAAATACTTATTACTAACTAGGTTAGCTATTTTGCTATGTGTTGGACTTGACAGAAGGAGATCCCGGGTTTGATTCCCGGATCGGGCAACAAAAATAAAATTTGGTTTTTCCAATTTTCTAAAAAAAAACGTTGCTCGGGATTGGATGTGTACCCGTTTGGCGATAGACTTGCCACCTATCACATAGTGGGACTTAGTGTCTTCGGCTAGTCGTGGAGTCGTTGTGCATCTGCCTACCACTTGGGTAATATGGGCGTAAAGACACTTTTATGGTGCCATATTATACACTAATGTAACGATTCTATGTAAATGAGTAAACTAATACTACTTCAAACTACTGAAAGTCTTTTTAAAAAAACAAGCACTTCTTCAAATGACATATAATGCCAATTGCCTACAAGAACATAACCATAAACACAACTTGCCTCGTTAAAAGTAATGAACAGAATAATTCTAAAAATTAGTTTTTAAATTAGAAAAATTAGTTTTCAACCGTGTCGTTGGCATGACAGTATTGCCATACCAAGCATTTGAAAATCCTCAAACCATCAACAATTATTATTATAAATATTCACAAAAATATTTTAAATCATCACATTAACAGCCGGGATATAATAGCCCCATAGCATTCTATTAATTATTACGAAATAAGTATCCCTGGACAAATTATAAAAATAGAATCTAACCCCAAAGTAATCGAATTACATGTTTGTGTTATGGGTGTTATCCAACAATATTGATACAAAGGAATACTTAAATAGATACCAGAATAAATGTATTAAACAGCCAGAACCGGAAACACAAACATCCAAATGTTCATAATCCCAATTCTTGTCCCCGTTGGGAACCGAACCGGAATCTCGTGGTTAGGTTGTGACGACAGGTATGTACGCAAACCCCTCTACCAATCAGGCGATCAAATAATCAAAAAAAGCAATACAGATCATTGGATTATCTCACTAATGCAGTGTCATAACTAGGCGATAGAGTGCAACTCAGTAGCTAGTATTAATAGCGCCTTTATTATTACTGCAACTATACCTAGTCTCAGTGCTTGCTATTGTCGTATTGTGTACCATAATAGACTTGTACACGTGGTTATTTTATTTTGATTATTGATTATTTATTTATTATTTATTTATTAATGGTTATTCAAACATTGGACATATGTTTCTATAAATTTTAAAGAAAGAAAAGGAAGTATTTGAACCTGTTATCTTCCGCTTCAACGTTTTCGTCTGTAACGTTTCGAGCTACTGAGGATTCAAGTCCCGAGCTGAAAGTTTTAATACCTTTCTTACCCGTTAACTCGGGTAGTGATATCCTATAGATACACAGTTCTGAGTACATACTAAATGAGTTCATTGTTACAAATGAAATTCACATTTAGAATGGTCATAACTTCCGTTTTTCTCAGAGCATTTTTGTTTCTTTTTTTAAATTAATATAGAAATTTAAGCCAGGCGCAGGACAAGTGCCAAAATAAAAATACATTGGATTTTGCGCACTAGTGACATCTATGATGGCTACAGACGATGGTTACCATTTATCCATATAATAACCAGTCACTTTTTTGCTATCTCATAATTAATTTTTTTTAATGTAGTCAAACTTTGTAACTGATTTCAATCTCAATAATATGTTGTCTAAGAATAGATACATATAAAAATATATGGTTTGCCCTGAGTATACCCCTGGGATCTTTCCATCAGAGCCTCATTTGGTGTGAAAGGGGCTACGCGGTTTATAAATGACAAAGAAATTGAATAACTAATATTGGTATATACAAAGAAAAATACAAGTCTAAGATATTCTAAGTATAACCTCTTCTTTTTTTTACTTTTTTCTGTTAACTAAATAACTGGTGAAAGTTCCATTTCTGGACAAGTGATACAATTCCGAATTGTCTTTGTCCATTTGTTATGTTAAACAAGAAAAGGTTCACAAAATGTGCATATTGCTCCAAATCTTTAGAACATGCTCGTTCAAACTCAATTTTGCATTTTAATGAGTTTTTTGTTACTACATTCGTATGGGGTTGTTCAGCATCTTTTGTGATGTAGGGATTGCCGAGTAATGAAATAATTGAGTTAACCAATAATATAGCTTATTAAGATTACGTCAGACTAAGTAAAATCGCCTCTGTGGTCTAGCGGTCCGGATGTTGGACTTGACTGCATGAGGTCCCGGGTTCGAGTCCCGGGTCGGCCAACAAAAAGAAAATTGGATTTTTCCAATTTTCTAATAAAAAAAAAGGTTGGTCGGGATTGGAATTGTGCCCGGTTGGCGATAGGCTTGCCACCTATCACGTTGTGGGACTTAGTATCTTCGGCTAGTCGTGGGTGCCTTGGTTGTACCTCTGCCTACCTCTTCGGGGATATGGGCGTGAAGATACTTTACTTTTAAGTAAATTATCTACATACTATTGCATTCATGTAAACAACAGAGGCTAGATCAATTGGTACCACAGCTTCGCTTATTACCACCGTCATAATGTTAGTGATTGCTATTATTGCATTCCAGTTTGAAAAATAAAAGAATAATAAATTTCTGTTAAAATACATACAACAAAATCAAACTTTCTTCTGTGAGCATCAAATAATAATAATCGCTAGAAAAATAGATATTACATTCATGTGCTCCCAGTAAGCTCGTCAGGCTGTCAAGTGATTAGTGTCCTTATATGCCAAACTAATATATGCTAAAAATGTCCTTATATGGGTAAAATGTAATAGTTTAGTAAAGAAATAAATTTAAATTTTTATGTGGGGATGGATGTTGACGCACAACCTGTTATTTTTATGATATTGGAAGGCAAACAAGCAAACGGATTTCCTGATGGTAAGAAATTCACGCCGCCTAGAGACCAATGGTGTGTTGCCAACCTAAGGCCGGGATGTTATACTTCGAGCAAAAGTAAGTTTACCGGCTACCTTACCAGCCAAACCGGAACACGTCATGACGTTACGGCAGCAGGAATAGGTACGGCGGTGGTACCAATCGCTGCGAAACTCTACCACCTAGTCAGATGTCACGGTGCTAGTGACGATAAGCCTATGCTCCCCTTTTACGAGCTGCCTGGCAGGAAGGCAGATGGCCTATTCTGCAAAGGAGCCTGGTCCAACACGGGGAAAACAGGCTTGCTCGCGACAGGTATTAGAGAAGTATTTATAGGTAGGAGATAATTTGACATTCGGATTTTTGACAATTCTTCTTTTAAGAGGGAGCAATGTCAAGTTTTTCTCAGTATCAGTATTTTGCATTAGAGGTCTATGACATTTCGTCGTGGTAAACTTTTAAAGTAAATCGACAACGACGAAATTTGGCATTGCGAGAAGTCTATGACTAGAACAGAGAAGTATTGTTGGTATGCCACTCCCATTGTTATTCAAATTCCTTTACTTTTCGTTACTTCAAATTATGGAATTCACTCCCTCTAGAGGTCCGCGATACTTCAAAAAAAAGGTTGAAAGAATATTACTTAACATTTTCATAACAATTTGTGACTTTCAGGTTTCTTTTTCATATAGATTTATTAATACTATTTACATTGTTTTATAGAATGTCATTGCTACTCATATGAGTTTTTTTTATTGTATTATGGTTATTTATTTATGGTGCATGATGCCGTCCACTGTTTCATCACATATTTTTTTAGGGTTGGCTGGAAGAAATCTGTAGACCTAGAGATAAGCCCACCTTTTGTGCATTTCTGTTTATCACTGTCCATGTTTTATGTCATAAATTGTGTACAATAAAGAATTAAATAAATAAATATCCCTAGAGGTATTTATATTCTGTTGTAATATACCTACCCTTATGAGAGCTAAAAACTTTAATAAGGCTTATATACATCGATAGATACCTAAATGCATATATCATCCCGAATCTCTTACAGGGTATGGAGAGATTGTCGAGTACCGAGTCTTAAAATCCTTGCGGGCATTTCTGGCTTCTTCCATATTCATTTGGTAGGTACTCTTTTCATAACCGGTCCGATGCGTTGCTTGGCTCGACTTCATGAATTAATATAGACTTAATCCTAATAGCGGTCCTAATATCTAGCGGTCCAGCATTGGATGTGACTTCTAGAGATCTCGGGTTCGATCCCCGGGTCGAGCAACAAAAAAAGTGTACTTTCAATTTTCTAGTAACAATAACGTTGCCCAGCATTGGATATGCTTAGTTGGCGATATGCTTGCCACCTATTACATAGTGTGACTTAGCATCTTCGAGGATATGCCTGAAGATATTTTACTTTTCTTTAATCCTAGTAGTTGGATTGATCCTGTTAACATCTAGCATATCATATAAACACGAAACACGTAGGTATAGAAGATACGAAACCTAGATATTTGACCTATTTACCATGCTTTTTTACATAGAGTCAGATATTTGCATTGCTTATTGTATATAGAACATATCTACATTGTATTATATTTAAAATTAAATACAGAGTAAGTAAATAAAATAAAGTCTAAGTAATGTGCATTTTTTGCTCAAAACAGGTTATTAAATTGCCCACCAGGTGCATATGTTAACATTCAAGTAAACAAGAAACGTTGCATGAGACCTCCCACCTTCGTCCTTATTTATCGTTTACCTCTTTATAGGGTAAATATCATAAATATACTCCACAAATTGGGTAATTTACACAAATTAGCGATTGTTTACTAATAATTTGTACCTATCTGAAGATATTATGGACTATTTGGATTATTTGGATGGACTATTTTTAGTGTTGCTACTCGGTGAAACTGCATTTTATTGTTTCAGTATATTTACCCGAAACTTTGTCAGAAAAGAATAGATTTTATCCAAATTAATCCCCGTTTATAGTCTCTTTGGGTGTTGATTTTTGAAAAATTAATAGCCTCTCGCCTTTGTGGTCTAGCGGTTCAGTAGTTGGACATGACTGCATGAGATCCCGGGTTTGAATCCCGGGTCGGGCAACATAAAGAAAATTGGGTTTTTCCAATTTTCTAAAAAAAAATGTTGCTCGGGATAGGATATGTGCCCGGTTGGCGATAGGCTTGCCACCTATGACATTATGGGACTTAGTGTCTTTGGCTAGTCGTGGGTGCCCTTGTTGTGCCTCTGCCTACCTCTTCGGGGATATGAGTGTGAAGATACTACCACTACTAATAGCATATGTTTGAACTCAAGTATATACCTATCTATATTTATATCAAACTTCATAAAAATCGGTTCAACTGTTTAGTCGTTAAAGTATAATTAATAGACAGAACGACAGACTGTCGAATCTATAGCATTATATTTAACTTTTTACTATTTAACTATTACATAATATTTACGCATATCTTAAGATTACAAAATATCAGCGTCTTTTTATTAAATATTTATGTTCATGTACATATCCTTGAAGAGGTACAACGAGGGAACCTACGACTAGCCCAATATACTAAGTCCAACAATGTAATAGGTGGCAAGCCTATCGCCAACCGGACTCGTATCGCTGTTTTTATTAGAACATTGAAAAATTAAAATTTCTTTTTGTTTCCCGACCCAGGGATCAAACCCGGGAACTCTTGGAATCAAGCCCTTTATGGGATCTCTAGACCACAGAGGCCAGACATTACATACTTACCAGAAACAATTTAAATGCGGAAAACTTCAAAAACCAATTGAAATTTTAAAATTGTGACACATAGAAACACAAATGCCCGTATTAAGAAAAAAGCTTAACAATAAATATAGCTCTACTAACTAGGTATAACTTAACAATAAAAAACCGTCTAACATTTATATACCAAGGAGCGTATTTTTTTAGATAAAATATATAACTGTCAACTCATAAAAAGGTCTAATACCTACCTATCTCTGCATATGTTTATATAAACTAAAACGAAGATAGATACTATGATCATTATTTCATCTAAATTAAAAACGTTTGATTGCTAATTTTCAAATTAAAATCTCTTCTGTATACAAGATCACTTTGTTCATTTCAATCTAAAAGTTTACCTATATGAGACATACCTACTAAGAACCGGTTAGATATAAGATACATTCGCGTGTGGTGCGCGAAGTTCAGACCATAGTATCAGTATCAGCTCAGTATGCACGCGCCGTCCTGTGTGCCATGACGCGTACTTGCTACATTAGTCTATGTCTAGGTATATAATTACTCACATGTAGTCCCGCGTAGCTGGTACAACAGGTTGGAAGCGTCACAGACGTAGCCAATGCCATTCGATACACCACAAATCCTTCCGTCTTACCGCTATCACTCATGTATCTACACTCGCGAATGCCAACTGATTTTTTTCTCGCGTAACGGCCCATTAAACTTGTAGATTTCTATCTCACTTCGTAGTACGTTGATATTAAGATGTGAGACAAAGAAAGGTTGCGGTTTATGGGTTGTTGATAGAATTGGTATCCGTTCCGTAACGTACCGCCATCGTATTGCATATTTTTAGACGGTGTGGCCTTGTATGAACGTCTCTCTTTAGTTTTTTTTGTTTGTAAAATTGTTTATCTGTAAGGAAGTGTCATATCTTCTGAAATATAATTTCGTATCATAAACACATTCAAGCTTTGCAATAGGTATTGATGAGATTATTATAAACACAGTTATTATCGATACATACCAAATTAATTTTGAATATCTGAATTGTAATTGTACCGATAACTTTTTGCATTTGTTTCCCAATAAATGTATTTATACTAATAAATAATATAATACTTATAATGATTGTGTTGAAAATATTAGCTTCTTAAAATATTAATTAAAAAATAAATGGAAGCCGAAATAGATTTATATTAATATTTTTTCAAACTTTAGTTTTAAAGACTGAGACAAAAATATTATTTGTCTCTCTTTATTTTTGACTCTATGCGAACATGTAATATTAAGTTGTCATTAGCAACAACGGAAAACGACTTGTCCAGGTTTGTGGCAATACTTTATCAATTACAGCAGCCATATTATCAACGTCTACCACTGTTGTTTTTTTTTTATATTGAGGGTATCCGTTAAAATTATTTATCTACTTTCTTGCTTTCCATTCCATTCCTAAATTTGCAACACGCGATCGCTATCTTTATATTTAAAACAGATTAAAAAATAGTATAAAAAATAGTAACACTATATCAATTTGACACAAAGATAGATAGGTTAATAACAGGTTTCTTAAGTATCTAATCTAAAATAAATAATGTTAATGGAAGTATTAATTTTAAATTTTTTCTTTTATAAAAAAAAAACTTTTTTATAAAATGATAGCATATTGATTGTAATTGTTAAAATATATTGGGTACATACATTAAGCTGGATATAAAGAACATAAATTCTCGTATATTTTGTTTTTAGATTACAGTAAAATAAGGAAACTAAGCGTTATATAAGAACGAAAGAATATCACATAAAAAAACTTTAAACACTTTGGAATTGAACTTTTGCAAGACATATATACATAATATGTTTTAATTACTGTTTCACTGCTGCTCTAATTAAACTACCACGTGGCAAACTAATTAAAAATATTAATTTTAAAAGAGTTGCTGTAATTCCTTCTAATTATGTTTCAATAAATTATATTTTAATTACACGATTTTACACATCTATAACATGATGAACTGATAATAATTGTTACACATCTAAGTAGGAAATCTAAATTATACTTGTTTTTAGCGGTATATTTTTGGTATTTATTGGGACTTGAACATGTTATTATACTATACTATACTATACTATATAATATATTACATTATTTAGAAACAAGTCCAATGACGGCTACTATTTCAATATATTTTTTTTAATCTAATTAAAGTTACAAATACTAAAAAACAAAGTAAGAAGATCGAAAAAAAGCGTTACAAAAAATATAAAAGAATACGCACTTACAAGGCCACTCCGCGTGGAAGTATAACGCCGAAAGATGTTTAGAAAATATAGGCGTCACCCAAAGCGCAGTCGTACATCTTGCTTTATATCGTCTCTACCAGCATTGGAGAGCAGAACATCAAACGCCGTTATGGACCCCGGACGTGCCGATCGACGTCGGCGAGAAGGGGATGGAAACACGCGGAGAAAAGGGAGGGATATTTTTGTATGAGTTTTAGTATTCTACAACTACAAATAAACATTTGAACTAAATATTAATATGATTAAATGAAAATATATTCTTAATATTATACCTAGTCAAGTATAATTTGATTATAATTATATTAATATTTCTCTACAGCTCTATGGTCTAGCGGTACGGTGATCGACTTGATTTCATAAGGGCCCGGTTTTGGTGCCCGGACCTGGCAATACATAAAAAAAATCCATTTTTTTCAATATTCTAATGAAAACAACGTTGCCCAAAGTTGTATTTGCGCCTGGTTTGCGTTAGGTTTGTCTTCCATCACATTGTGGGACTTAATGCCTTCGACTAGTCGGTGCCATGTTTTGTATCTCAGTCTGCCTCTTCGGGGATACCTTCTTTCTTTTATCAACGAGCTTTAAATAGTTTTGTTTATTTGAATTTTGCGTATATCTTATATTTTCGTTAATTCATTGCTTGAGGGATTAGCATACTCGATTATGCTGACTACGGATTAGGTTCGATCCCGATAGGGCATTTAAATAACGAAAATATGTCTTACGTCCTATTTTCATGGATTCAGTTGTTTCTCCAATGCATTCTGGTATATATATAGCAATAGTATATCACAAGCAAATAATTTGCTTGTTTATCTACATTCGTATATAATTTATAAAAATAATAGTTATATTAATTGTTTTTAGTGGTTTCAGACCTTATTGTTTATTACTTTTGGATAATCTATTTGTATGTCAGCTTTCCAATCTTAAGAAAGACAACACTGTTGTTTAGCCATACCTCCCAATTATTGAAATGACCAATTGAATGAAGCAAATTAGATAAACAGGCAAAACCTTAAACAATAAAAGGATTAAATACATGGAATAATTTTTACTTTATTACATATTTTAAATTTGTTTTACTAAAAAATATTTTTGGACCATTTTTACAGAAAAATAAACAAATTTCTACTTAAATTTTAGACTTCTAAATTTAACGAAACTGTAGTTTTATTTTTATGGTTGTTATTAAAAATTTATTTTTTTTGTTTTTTTTGGAAAGGACATCCACACTATAATATTATAAATGCGCAAGTAGCTCTGTCTTTCTGTCTGTCTGTCTGTCTGTCTGTCTGTCTGTCTGTTACCTTTTCACGCCTGAACCACACAACCGATTTTGCTGACATTTGGTATGTAGATAGTTTGCATTCATGAAAAGGACATTATTTACGAAGGTTATTTTATAAACACGATGTTAGTCCCTATCCAAAAAAATACGTCAATCATCACAAGTGTTTAATTTAAAACATAATTGCATTTCACATCACTCGATTTCAATGAATATCTTAGGAGATAACGCAGTTTTAAAATAACACTATCAAATAGAATATAATTACTACGTTAACACTATAGTTTAAAGACCGCGCCACACAGACGTCATATGCGCGTGGTTGACTCCTTATGGAACGGTTGTGCTCAATGCACTACTTTCTAAATTTTTTCTTTCCAGAACATCATCGAGTAATAATTTTTAGATGATATTTAAATAAAAAAAAGATTAAAGTTTGAAGAAGGACGTAGGCCGTTTTTCATCTTAAAATTTCAACGGGTAGCGTTGGAGAGTTAAATATTAAATAGACTACGCGGGCGAAGCCGCGGGTAGCAGCTAGTTCTTAATAATTCTTAAAAATGTGTGTTATTTTTGAAATGTTTGATGTAAGGTGTTTTTAAAGGCTGTGATAGTGTTTTAACTACCGCATGTGCTTGTCTAAATTATTATAATGTATTTTAACTGTTGACGTATTTCAAGTGTAAAAGAATGTACCTACGAAATAAAGATGACGAATTGAATTGAATAATATGCTTATGATGATGGCTTAATGTAACTAATTAAAATGTTAATATTAGATATTTTATTAACTTATAGAAAAAAAAATACCATTTTCGTCTGTCTGTGCGAACCAATATCAGGAATAACTGAACTGATTTTAGTAAGATTTTCACTATAAAGAAAAGTGGTTATAAAGAAATAAATGAGCGTTCTCTATTTTGAAACACCAATGGATGAACATGACATCGATGGAAAAATAATTCTTGACTTGACTATAAAAAGTAAAATATCTTCACGCCCATATCCCCGAAGTGGTAGGCAGATGCACAACTAGGGCACCCACAACTAGCCGAAGACACTATGTCCCACAATCTGATAGGTGGCAAGCCTATCGCTAACCGTGCGCATATCCAATCCCGAGCAACATTTTTTTATTAAAAAAAAAAAGGATCTTCACGCCCATATCCCCAAGAATTTTTTAATTAGAAAATTGGAAAAACCAACTCTAATAAATAAAAAATCTTGTTTGTTACATAAAATACCATAACTATATATATATTTTTCTGTAAAATAAAAAAAAAACATTTACGCTAAATAAAAAAAGACAAAGACCCGCCGATTACTTTAAGAATTACTCGCGTCGCCTCTGTGGGCTAGTAATCCGATGTTGAGTTTCATTACATAAAGTATTAGGTTCGATTCCTATGTCAGCAATTCAAAATTTGTTATTTCAAATTTCTAATAAAAACAATGCTACCAGTGATTGGATAGTTTCCCGTTGGTGATAAATGCCGCCCATCACATTGTGCGACCAAATATTTACGTTCGGTTAATTGCAAAAGCCCTGGTTGTATACCTTTGCCTATCTTTTCAGTAATACAAGCATAAAAATACCACACTTTGAAAATTGTTACAGAACGAGCAAGCTTATTAAAACGAAATCCATTTTTTAAATTTTATTAATATATTCAAAGCGATGGCTTTGAATCTTATTTATTACGTAATGAATTGAGTTATAAGCAAGCCGTCTCGAGAGCTTCATTCTGACGAGGCATTTTATTTACATTCACGCAAATTGAATCCTTGGTCCCGAGCCAAGAGGAAACTCACATATTCATCCTGGGGAGGGTGGGCTCGGGAGGATGAGATTCGATTTGCCTAATAGCAGGAGTGAGCCGGGGGGCGCGCACTCAATTACGTAGAGTGTACCGAGGTGTCCCGTAACACTCAGTACATAATTACATTATTTGATAAACGGTTAGAGCTCGGGACACAAAACTTATGTCCACCGGATTTTTGTTTCCCTAGTAACTTTTGTTAAAAATTTTTTTTTAGTAATTTTTAATTTATTAACGGATCGGGCTTGTTACGCAAAACTTAAGTTCACCGGATTTTTGTTTTCGTTGTAACTTTTGTATTTTTTTTATCGTAACTTATTAGAAAAACGGTTAGAGCTCAGAACACAAATCTTATGTCCACCGGATTTTTGTTGTCGTCGTAACTTTTGCAGAAAAAAATTCTTTTATCGTAACTTTTATTTAATAAACGGTTAGAGCTCGGGACACAAAACATATGTCCACAGGATTTTTGTTGTCCTCGTAACTTTTGTAGTAAAAGAAATCTTTTATCGTAACTTTTATTTAATAAACAGTTAGAGCTCGGGACACAAAACTTATGTCCACAGGATTTTTGTTGTCGTCGTAACTTTTGTAGTAAAAGAAATATTTTATCGTAACTTTTTTTTAATAAACAGTTAGAGCTCGGGACACAAAACTTATGTCCACCAGATTTTTGTTTTCTTTGTTAAAAATATTTTTTTATCCTATATTTTAAAATATTTTTATAATATTTTGCACCTCAGACGGGAAATTTGTGTTTACTGGATTTTTTGCAAAACATTTCTTTATTTGCTTATTATTTACTGTTATTATTTGATAAACTGTTAAAAACCAGGACGCTTGGTTATTAAACCTTTAAAAAAATTGTTTTTGTTTTGTTTTAGCCCACCACAGCAAACGGTTGCTATGGTGGGCGAAAAAGGAATGAGCTAAGAACAGATGATACGAAGTGTGTATAATGTGAAAATACTCTTAAAAATATTTATTCTCTAAGGGCGCGGTTGTTGGCTCGAAAAGGGAAAATAAAATGCAGAATTGCTGACCCAAAAGACAGGACGTCTTAACTATGGATTTTAAATTAAATAAGCATACCTTTTAACATAAATTTATAAAAACCTCTTTCTGGGGAAATAATTAACACAACAAAAAACATAGTGAAATTGTTTCGTCTATTCACGCATGATTCTATGACCAATTGAAATAGGAGTTAATTTATAATATGTAAGATGTACAAGTTAAAAAGATATATTATACTGACTAGGATATATATTTACATTCATATTTCTATCTTCTAGTTACTATCTATCTATTCTACTATATACATAGACTGTCTGTTTGGTACCTAAAACATATTTTTTTTATTTTTATGGCCATTATTTATTTTAATAAAAAGCTCTTTTGGTTTACTTTGTAAGAACACTCTTTATTTTACTTTGTTTCAAACAATATCTAGTTGTGTACAAAGGCTCCTTATATTTTCGGTTATATTAGCTCGTAAAAATATTAACGATTTTAGTTTTTGTTGAACATTTATTATTTTGACAATTAATTATATGTCAAAACGAGTATGTAACGTCCCGTTGTACCTACAAGTATATTATAGAGGCAGAACACGTAACTTCCGGTGTCGGAAAGGCGTATACAAAAATGTAATTAAGCTTGTTATACAACTTAATTTTTTTAAAGTCTTAGGGTGTTAAGTACTATCAGATACAAAAATCAAGGAACTCTACATAAACTGTAAATTAATTTAATAACGCTATTTTGTAACTGATTGTACTTTTTTTTACATTTTTTTAAATTTGATTAAACGTGTTATATAATCTAAGTTTCAAGGCATATATTAGTAGATAGTATGATACTTTAATTGACATATAAGTTTTTTTTTTATTTTAATGCAATAAGGCAGGTATGTTTGAAGACAAAGTACGCTTACAGACTCCAAAGATGGTAATGTGCGTGACGATACTATATTTAGCTGTTGCCCTACTCTTCAAACTGGGGCACGGCAAGCGCTGGTATTATGCGAACAGAAACGAGAATTTTTCGTAATTGGATAATATTTTAGCACTTATTTTCTGCAAGTTCCCTGTTAATGGACTTTAGAATTTATTACAATTTCTTAGTTTTTAAATTGTCAGTAATAATAAAATATCGGACGACCTTTTACTATCGACTCTCTGCGACAGAGCTATCGGTAAATACCAATCAATTATATCTTAAAATGCTGTACATCCACATGTGTTACAAGTACTATATTTCTTTATATACGTAGCTATACTTTATAATATTATAAACGAGTAAGATCCATTTCCACATATTTTAAATATATACGTTCTATCCTTCCTAATAAGAAAATTTGTGTCATGCTCTGTAGCAGAGGCGTTCTGATAAATACTGATCAATTATATCATAAAATGCCGTATATCCAACGGATATAAACTTCGTAAGCGGTGTGTAACTGTACTTGTGTTAGATTATGATATAATTTACACTGAAATTGGCTATGCTCGAGAGCACACTATACAGTAGACCCACCTGAAAACTGTACTCGGTAATTGTAAAAAAATATTGTTTTTGGGAAAAAATGCCTTTTTTAGTATTTTTGTAGAAAAATAGCATTATTAGACAGTAGTTTTCATTAGTTTAAATGTTCATAGAAAACTTTTAGGTATAAAATGTATATATACACAACACTGAAAATAAGGGGAATAAAAATCATGATACTTTGCTAATATAAATAAATAAATAAATATTCCTGGACAAGTTACACCAACTGAATCTAATCCCAAAGTAAGCAAATTATATGCTTGTGTTATGGGTGTTAACCAACGCTACTAATGCATAGAAATACTTAAATAGATACCAGAATAAATGTTATTAATACCCAGACCCGAAAATGCAGATATCTAAATGTTCATCACAGAAATGCCTGCCCCTGTCGGGAATCGAACCCGAGCCTCGCGGTTGATCGGTGTAGTTAGGCGTGTACGCTAGCCACTCGACCAACGAGACGGTCAAAATATGAAATAGAAAGACGTAGGAGTTCCCAATGAACGTTTCAAATAATTAAATAATTTAAAGTACTATAAGCATATAGAGATTGTGCTGAAAAATTAACATCTTTGAGAGTTTTTGAGTACGAGTTTTAGGTGGGCCTGCTGTAGAATAGCTAAAAGTGTACGTGTACATAAGTTTAGTGTAGAGTCAATATCATTGTAAATTAGTTCATAATCTAGAGACGATTAAGTAATATATCGTATATAAACGTTATAAGCGTTAGATGTCCTGATAAAGAGAGTTTCAGGTATGAACAATAAGTGTTTATCAGGATGGTTCTACTCCAGAGTATCTCACTATTTTTCATTGAGAACTCACGTTACATTTTAAAAACTTTTGAAAACAAATCTTGCTACTTTATGATCTTTTTCTTTTTTATATATAAAAATTATTTGCTGTTCGTTAGTCTCACTAAAACTGGAGAACAGTTGAATTGATTTGGTTAATTTTGTTTTTGAATTATTTATGTAAGTCTAGGTAAAGTTAAAAAATCCGTAGAAAGGAAAACTGCGAGGAAACTAGAAAAAAGAACATTTTTAGATTTCTCTTACAAACAGAGTGGGTGGAACAAAGTTTGCCGGTACAGCTAGTATTATTACGAAATGTAAGCATGTCAGAACAAATTTTTGGTTCCTGTTAAACCCATATTATAGAGGCACAACGCGTAATTTCCGGTTTCAAAAACTCAACGTACTTATGAGCTGACTCAAGATGCACTTGGCCTTCAGTAACTGGCGTTTCGAATCGTAAAATATATTTTTAAATTTTTAATAAAGAAAATTTGCCGTAGACAGGTCTTGAATTTGTGACCTTCGTCTTTCTTCACCTATGATCTGCTAAGCGAGCAACTGCGGACGTTCATGGTTTTTTTTTTGTAGCTACATAGTCAATTCTATTCCATATTATTGAGATTTCATTCACCATTTGTTCAGATTCATCGCTGCATTAAGGGTCTTTCATTTTCTTAAAGACATTTTAATTCTTAGAATTTTTCTTGAACTGTTGAACTTCCATAGTTATTTATAATACAGCATTTTCTATCTTTAAAATTTTAAAATTAACTTTAGTAACCTAAGTATATTTTTATTGCATTTAAAAAAATAAAATAAAAATATGCTATCATCTGAAATAAATAGATTTAAAACATAGCAAAATTTCTAAAGTTACCGTTATACATAAAACATAAAAAATCCAGGAAGCCAGATAGATATGCCAGGATCGCGAGATTTGGCACTCGATACCCTCTGCCTACCGCGTAAGGGACTTGTCGTAAAGATATGCATGTGTGTATATATATTAGTAATGACGCTACTAAGAAAAGTGGTTTTCTCTATAATAATATAATAATGAAGCTCTATAAACAATCAATTGTTATTTTACCTATAACAGAGATAATTTGTGGTTAATTGAACTTAAGTGAGTTTTAACCAAAATTATGGGAGAAGCTACACCCGAAGAGATTGAAATAACTCATGTAGTCCGTTGCTCTATCTAGGTCTTTGTTTCACAAAAACAAAAATAGTATTATTATGTTTCACCTACATACCATCGGGGCGCTGACACACTCAACCTTCATTCCTTTAGAGTGCACAATAAAAACATTTTGCATTTCTTTAAGGGCCAAACACACGTCAACTTATACGTATGTTTACATGTGCCTGGGTCGGGAGGGATCTTATATCTCTTCAGATGTAACATCTCACATAATTTTGGTTAAGTTCACTTGAGGTAAATTCAATTAACCATAAATTATAATTTCGATGTTACATCCTCGAGATTTAAATTTATTTAATGTAGATGTTTAGCGCACATGCAGACTATATAACTTAGTCTATACCCGTGGCTTCGTCATTAACTATTTTCCTAAAACAATTTGTAAGAACATTGTGGGAAGGCATAGAGTAATAAAAATTATAGCTAACAGAAAATGCATCAATTTTTAAAAGCTTCTAGATCTCGCTTCCAAATGTCAGTTGAAATGTTTTTTTTTTAATTTTTTAATAATACGTAAAGCAAATAATACGAAGTTTGGTAATACCGAACATATTTGATATTTTAAAAAAGCTCTCAGGCCTTAGATCACGCTGTGTATTTTTTTTTGTAGTTATTACACAGGATGCTCTGTCAGCCTACATATTTCCCTGGATTTAATATATGATGCAAAAATGAACAAGTCCAGCTATTTACACCAGGACCATATCTGTCTAGTTACATCAGTTAGTTGTAGAAATTGCACACCACTCATTCTATTTATATAAGAGATAGCCGTGATGCTGTCAATTCTTATTAAAATTTCCTGATTGTTAAGATGTTTATAAAAAATTATAAGACCTAGAAACGCAGGTAATAATTCAAAATATAATTTATATGATTTTTAGATTCTTCATTTGACCAATGACTCTGTTTTTTCTCACCCTCACAATAAGGCCTTTATAATAATTTTGGCTTCATAATTATTGAGAATTGAGTAAAATGAGGTATTTTGTCCTCTCGAATCGCTTAGTGTGTAACAAGCCATACTTAGCTGAAATACTAGAGGTATTTCACGCTGATAGTCGTGACATCACGGTAGTGACGTCACGGTAGTGATGGCTCCCCTGTCGTAACTCGTAGCTCACTTATGAGAGCGCGCCGCGGCCCTGTTGTATTGTCATCGTCGGCGGTTACCGCGTCGCTGGAGAAAGCTGCGCTAGCTCACGGTAGTTCCGACGAGGCTCCGCAGCCGTCGTATATAGTGAGTGACCAAATGCACTGAGCAAAAATTACAATGGGCAAATTTCCCGCATAGTTGTTTATTTCAACTGGTCACTGGCTTTTTCATATGCTGGCAGCTCTTCTCCTAATTTTTAATTCTTCCAATTTTTTTACCAAGATTGTCACCGAACAAAAAAGAGTCGCGTGTGACCCCCGAACAATATTAAAGTTAAAGTTGTTGTCAAGACGTGGAAATATGAGTCGGCGCCTGTTTAAGGTAAACAGTGTTAATCCAGTAAGATCTGAATCATTTGAAATAATCTTTGTATTAACTGTAGATCATTTAATTTACTTGTTAATATCTCTTCTTATGCATCACTAACGAGAACCACGGAATCCAGTAGGTTTTGAGACAGTTCAAGTATTTTCACTTCCACTTTTAATTTATCGGCTTTTGTTAATTGAAAGCTTTCTGGGATTACACATTTTTGTAATAAGCTATCTTTACTTTCCTTAAGTAGACCGACTAGTAGGATTTTACCTCCGCGTCCAGAGATTTTTGCGGAAATACTCGGCCGAGGTTTTTGCCTCGCCTAGTAAGATAAGGATTACTTCAGGAACATTTTCCATCTCTTGGTTAACAGATAGACTGAGATCAATACTAACCTCAGCTGATTATTCATTTATGCCCATAGTATCAGCTCAAGTTGGCAAATATCGTCATTCTGTAATTTATTGCTAATTAATTTAATTAACAGATTCCGCCTCCGAAAGAAATCGAGCTGGCCTCTTTTTCATACGGGCTGTATGAAAAAGAGGCCAGCTCGATTTCTCAGTTCTAAAACTTAAATACAAGCCTACATTCATTTTGGCATTACAAGTTACTTACGGGATGATATCTCGTATCATCACTGAGAAAAGGATATTAAAAATTATTTCCGGAAAATATCACGTACCGTACGTACAGGAAATAATACAACATATTGTCATTTGCTAAAATGTATGTACTTCGAAAAATAAGGATTTTTGCTATTCAGATAAACTTTACCATTATATAACTAATTTACGTACACTGATAAAACAATTTTAAAAACTAGTTTAAAATTAAAAAAGACTGACCTTTTGTATCACCAGTACCACTTTTCTAGCTAGCAGAACTTTGTCGTCACGAACGACGGATTGCTTTTACCAATTTCCTTATTTTACGCATTATTTTGTCACCACTTTTATCTCATATTCGTTAATTTTTACCCATTTAGTTTAATACTAATATACGAATGTAATAATTAACTTTTTAATTTTGCACTGTGTAGTTGATGTAACACACAAAACATGAATGAAGGTTGGATGTGACAGCGCCCCGGTGGTAGGTAGGTGAAACATAATAATACTATTTTTCTTTTAGCCAAACAAAGATCTAAACTGTGTGGTGATGTAGTAGATAGAGCAACGGACTACATGAGTTATTCAAGGATGTAACACCGAAATTATGATGTACTAGTTGTCGCGGCGAACTTCGTTTCACCCGTTCAGTTTGTATGGGGAAAAATAAAGTATTGTTTTTCCCATTTTCCCTGCAATTTTCCCGGTCTTTCTCATCATAAGAACCTGCTTCTAATAATAACTAACACAACAAAAAAAGAATTAATCAAATCGGTTCAGTCGTTCGAAAGTTATGCGCTTACCAACACATTTAGCCATTCATTTTTATATTATAGATATTAATACTCATCTCTGCCAAAATATTTTCGACTTAATTGAAATCTCTTCGAGGAAGACGCGATCGGGCGATACAGCTTGTTCTAGACGTTTGTAAATGCGACTTTTGAAAGAGCAAGTGATCGAGTAAGTGGCATTTAATGATAACACGTGCCGTCGGTAAACAACTGATATTATAGCCTCACAGTTATCGTCTCACTAGAAGATTCAGAAAGTTTTACCTAGGAGGTTAAAATAGTGGCACTCTACTATAAGTACAAACGACCTAAGGTAGGAAAGGAAGCTACTGAATGGAAACAGTGTCCCATTGGTCGCTTTGGAAAATATATGGGGTAGGCCTATGTTGAATAAAAATTTTTTTTTTTGTAATATTGGAAGGTAAATAGAAAGACGAATTTTCTAATGGTAGGAAATTCACGCCGCCTAGAGACACCACAGCTGGTTATGGTGCGTTGCCAACTTGAAGCCCGGATTTTAGGACTCTAGCAAAAGTAAGTTTACCGGCTATCTCACTCTCCGAACCGGAAAACTTTAACGGCAAGCGCTGACGTTATGGCGTTGCAGTACCAATCCGGGCGTAAACGCGAAACTCTAACACCTAGTCAGATGTCACGGTATTAGTGACGGTATGCCCATGCTCGCCTTTTACGAGCTGCCTGGCAGTAAGGCAGATGGTCTATTCTACAAAGGAGCCCGGACAACATGGGGAATAGTGTCTGCCATAAGGCTTTTCGAGAGAAGTTTCTAGAAAACAATATGTTAAGCCTGGCATAGATCCTTTAAATCAAGTTATTTAAGTCAAACATACATCGTATTTCGTGATTCTTATTTTAGGCAGTGCTTCGAAACCATTTTATTTACATAATTTCACACTTTGGACGTTTAATGGCATAAATTATTTATTAATGGTTTTATAAATTCTGAAATGTAATATTGTTGTAGTATTGTGTTTCATCATTGTAATATGAATTAATTATTATATGCAAAACAAGATAAATGAGTAGATAAGATCAGCTAATCTGTCATGTCATGTCATTGGGGTCGATGAACTCATACATTAGACAAAATGTAAAACTTGATAGGTACCTAAACGTTTTTTTTATTTTGATTTTTTCAACTTATTAGCCTAATAACGTATTTTTATTTTAGCACTTGCCCTGTGCTTGGGATAAATTTTCTATATATTTTTTCTTTTTTTTTAAATTTATTAGCCTAATGTTTTAGTGATAGTTATTTAACTCGAAGATTTGAAATGTAAAACATTAACTTTTTATTTAAGTTTTATTAAATTAGTAAAGAAGAAAAATTTATGAACGCTGTAGGTATCATGCATATTTATTTACGCATAAGAGAAATCAATTTCTTAAAATTTTAAATTAGTTGCTATTAACAAATAAACAAAAATAAAGAATTTCAAAGTTTGTTCATCGTTTAAAAATCATATGCATTATAATTTGAGTGCAGAAAACTAGTTTAGGGCCACCAAAATCATGTTTTTCGTCCACTTCCTCAGGATGCCATCTTCAGATCCAGACTTGGTAGAAATAGAAGTATGTTTTATCAAATAAAATGATAATTTTTAAAATTGGTTTGGAGGAGGTATGGAGCGATAACATACCATCAGGAAACGTACCCACGACCAGCCGAAGACACTAACACTAACACTACTATTCGGGGATATGGGTGTAAAGATATTTTAAGAAAATGTAGAAGTCGAACATATACCGTCTCGTTGGTTGAGGGGTTAGCGTAAACGCCTGTCTCCATTGAACTACCATGAGGTGCGAGTTTGATTCCCGACGGGGGAAGCGATTGTGTGATGAACATAAATGTCTGTATTTTCGGGTCTGGATGTTTATTAAATTTTACTAGTATCTATTTAAGTATTCCTATGTATATTTTAGTATCGTTAGTACTCATAGCACAATATCTATAATTTATTTACTTTGGGGTTAGACAAGTTTTAGTAATTTGACCAGGGATTCATTTATTTACTTAACCTTCTTTCGAAGTCGGTTAAATACTGTCAACTTTTTTATTTGTTAAATAAACAAAATTTAAGCCTTCATATTAATAAACATTGAAAAAATTAACCAAGGATTAACTTGGTATTATAGTATTTATAACAATGGGATACAGACTTTAAAATCAAGCTATATTTACTCCTAGTTTAGTCTATATTTACTAATACGTCGGTAAATGATTTCATGTAAATTGGAATTCGAAATCAGATATGTTTATTTTAGGTACTCTCAAACACAATACTGGGAAATTACTACCATTCAGTTAAAAATAAACAATAAATAAATTTACCGTTTTTAATATTCGTTGTATTTTTTAATAGTATAGAACCTATTTCGTTTTGCATTTGAGTAGTTTACGTATTTCGATACGTAAATTAAAATATTTTTGTTATAAAATTTTAGTTCGTTTAGGTACCACTAGAGGCGCTGGTTAAAGCTACAAAAGCGAGTACAATGCTGTTAACTAATGAAAAGGTCCTTGTATTCAACAGTACCTAAAATTACATCCAATTTCAATATCATTTTGCATTTAATCGAGTCCTTAGTGTTTAGATTCAAACATGAGAGTTTTGGCACCATCGAGAGAATTTATAATTAAATTAAAAAGTAAAAAAAGAAGTATCTTCACGCCCATATCCCCGAAGAGGTAGGCAGAGGCACAACCAGGACACCCACGACTAAACGAAGACACTAAGTCCCACAATGTGATAGGTGGCAAGCCTGTCGGCAACTGGGCACATATCCAATCCTGAGCAACATTTTTTTATTAGAAAATAGGAAAAACCCTATTTTCTTTTTATTGCCCGACCTGTCGGAACCCGTTACATCCAATCCCGAGCAACATTTTTATATTAAAAAATTAGATAAACCATTTTTTTCTTTTCATTGCATGACCTGGGAATCGAACCCGGCACCTCATGAAGTCAAGTCCAACACCTGAACCGTTAGACCACAGAGGCGATTAAACGAGTTAGAGTGCACAAATGAAATAATCATGAAGAAATTGATGTGTCGTGTATTTCCTCGGTTCCGGTAAATCTCACTAAATGGGCTTGAGTAAGGAGACACATACACGTGACTTTCTATGACGACTAATGACAAATTTTGAATAACTTAAGTCCGATTGAGGTTAATTTCAACTTTACTAATGTCAAATTCTAATGCAATATAATAATGTAAACTACAAATTGTAAAACTAAATAACAAACTATTATTTCTTTAAACAATATTTACGATAAACGATAGTGTTTAGAAATTGGATTTCAAAATGAATTCTTGTTATCTTTATCCTTTCGAAGTCAAGAATTGTAGATATTAATACTTCAGATAGTCAATACTATGTTGCAGTAAATGCTAATGTCACGATTCTAATAAAATATCGTCGATATTTTAAGATGATATTGTCTGCGGATTTCACCAATATAAATTTTATCCTCCAATAGGAACAAGAGAAACATTTTGTTCGTTAAATGGTCCAGTTATTAAGATCTCGAAAAGTCACATGTAGGATACAAAATACTTTGAACTTTAGGTGCATGTATGGATATAGACAGGTCCTTTGACACTGGCTGGCAGTATGGAGTTGTCTTGGCGGGGTTCATTTATATGCTAATCAGTTAAGAGTCGGCTTGCTCCGGAACCGGTATGGAGACATGTGACGCTATTTTGTAGTTTTATTTTTTTCGAACTTTACACATTCTGAGTGTAATTGAAACTTATTGACGCTTTTATTTTAATTAAGTCAGTTTTTATTTCATAAAATAGACACAAAACGAAGATATTTGCATTTGGAAAGAGGCATGGTCTTATGTTTCAATATTTGTAACTAAAAATTAAGCTTCATTCACATTCATACTTTGCCAAGTAAAATAGGAAACTAATACTAACAACATAACACCAAGGAAAAGACACCACACACATAAAAAAAACTATATCAGAAAGAATTTCGATATATTAAACAAGTCTTAAGGTATCATGCCCATCATCTCGATGCGTGTCGGTCTTCAACTGTGCGATTCCGAAGACATTTTTACCTCACACAACACCTTTGTGGAATCAGTTACCGAGGGCGATATTCCCAAACGATTATGATTTAGGAATCTTAAAGAAAAGAGCGTACTCATTCCTTAAAGGTCGGCAACGCATCTGTGATACTCCTGGTGTTGTGGATGTCCGTGGGCGGAGGTGATCACTTTCCATCAGGTGACCCACTTGCTCGTTTGCCTCCTCTTCTATAAAAAAAGATGCATGATATTGTTTTCTTTTTCGCAATTTGGATTCCTGATTCAAAAGGTCAACTATTCAAAAATCCATGAATGCAGTTATTTCTTTAATAAAATAAAAAAAGTATATAAAGGTAGAGGCACAAACAGGGCACCCACGACTAGTCGAAGACACTAAGTCCCAAAATGTTATACGTGGTAAGCCTTTCGCCAACCGGGCACATATCCGAATCCATATCATATCAAACAGAAAATTGGAAAAAACAAATTTTCTTTTTGTTGCCTGACCCGGGAATCAAACCCGCGACCTTATGCAGTCAAGTCTAACACCTGGACCGCTAGAACATACATTTTACAAAATATCCACAATATTTAAAGTGAAGTTAAAAAATTTTCGTTGTGACATAGGCTTGGGACGTGTTGTATGTATTTTTTACTCTATAAAGACCACAGGGTGATTATACTATATTCATGCTAAGACGATAAAAATCCACC
>NJDC01001791.1:268741-326248 GCA_002245475.1 Calephelis virginiensis | reverse complement strand
TTGTCTTGGCGGGGTTCATTTATATGCTAATCAGTTAAGAGTCGGCTTGCTCCGGAACCGGTATGGAGACATGTGACGCTATTTCGTAGTTTTATTTTTTTCGAACTTTACACATTCTGAGTGTAATTGAAACTTATTGACGCTTTTATTTTAATTAAGCCAGTTTTTATTTCATAAAATAGACACAAAACGAAGATATTTGCATTTGGAAAGAGGCATGGTTTTTTGTTTCAATATTTGTAACTAAAAATTAAGCTTCATTCACAGTCATACTTTGCCAAGTAAAATAGGAAACTGATACTAACAACATAACACTAAGGAAAAGACACCACACACATAAAAAAAACTATATGAGAAAGAATTTCGATATATTAAACAAGTTAGAGCTTAAGGTATCATGCCCATCATCTCGATGCGTGGCGGTCTTCAACAGTGCGATTCCGAAGACATTTTTTACCTCATACAACACCTTTGTGGAATCAGTTACCGAGTATTCCCAAATGATTATGATTTAGGAACCTTAAAGAAAAGAGCGTACTCATTCCTTAAAGGTCGGCAACGCATCTGTGATACTCCTGGTGTTGTGGATGTCCGTGGGCAGAGGTGATCACTTTCCATCAGGTGACCCACTTGCTCGTTTGCCTCCTCTTCTATAAAAAAGAAGATGCATGATATTGTTTTCTTTTTCGCAATTTGGATTCGTGATTCAAAAGGTCAACTATTCAAAAATCCATGAATGCAGTTTATTTCTTTAATAAAATAAAATAAAAGTATATAAAGGTAGAGGCACAAACAGGGCACCCACGAGTAGCCGAAGACACTAAGTCCCAAAATGTTATAGGTGGTAAGCCTTCCGCCAACCGGGCACATATCCGAATCCATATCATCTCAAACAGAAAATTGGAAAAAACAAAACAAATTTTCTTTTTGTTGCCTGACCCGGGAATCGAACCCGTGACCTTATGCAGTCAAGTCTAACACCTGGACCGCTAGAACATACATTTTACAAAATATCCACAATATTTAAAGTGAAGGTAAAAAATCTTCGTTGTGGCATAGGCTTGGGACATGTTGTATGTATTTTTTACTCTATAAAAACCACAGGGTGATTATACTATATTCATGCTAAGACGATAAAAATCCACCTACCGGATTGGAAGATATGAGGTAATTAAAAATTCTACACACATATAGGCTTACATCTTCCTACGCCCGAGTCTATGACGTCATCGCTTGGCTTTATAGAGCTACGGTTTCAAAACACTTGTAAAGTAACATCACATCTGTCTTACGTTGGCAACGCACAATTGACATTTTAGCAGTAAGCGCGGTTTATGTCTGATCTAAGTACCGATTGAATTTTACCAATATATTGTCGATTTTATATGTTTTAAGGATTTTATATGTACAAACTGTATTTTTTATTGTATTATGTATTATGCATTTTTATACAGTTTTTAACTATATTACTTTTACCTTTGTTCTAAATACATAAATTGTATTCACCTCAGCTCCGATCGAGCTTTTCCTTATATTACTTTTATCTTACTTATAAATAAGTAAATTATATTCTCCTCTGAACAAATCGCTTCTTGAAGTAACTCCGATGTGACAGGACCGCCTTTGGTGCAGCGTAAGATGATGTTACAATGTATAATTATGGTAATATCTAATATTAGTAAAAGGAACATTTTAATATTTTGTAAAAGTATTCTAATATTGTAATATTTTCTACTTAATAAAGTGTTATTTAATCATTCGTCTTCTTGTGAGCGTTATATAGTTGCCCCCGTTGTAAAAAGAAGGATGTTATAATTTTAACTTTTTGATATTGTGAGTTTGTGTATCTGTCTGTGATATCATAACTTTTAAACGGATGGATCGATTTTATTCGTGTTTTTTGTTCGAGAGCTGATGTCATCTAAATGGTTTTTAGATCCACTACCTACATATAGGTACTTAGGTTTTGTTTGGGGTTATATTGATATTTTTTTGATTTAAGGATTATTATATCATAGGTTAGACAAACAAACAGAGAAAATTCTGCCTGTAGACGCTCAAAATTTTAATAATTTTAATGTTACAAGCTGCAACTGTATGCTTATTCTATAAATAAATTAACCGGTTACGAAAATCTTCAACTGAAAATCAACGCCATGAATAATGATAAAAATACAAGGCTACTTACAAAAAAAATACCTGGATAGAATAACAAAGAAGCTTTATATTCCACCTTTAAGTTTGGCAACACAAAATCAAGGTGTTTGGTATTTGTACCAAATACTACTTCTTGCATTTCAAAATATTTTCATTGTTTTTACCGTCTACTGCAAATATTACAAATCCCAAAATTCAGCATGTAAACTGCTGAACACATTTTTTCTAGCCGTTGCCCAGGCTTTGTCCGCGTATCAAAGTAACTTGTCTAAGGGAACCTGTTAATATTTTGGAAAAATACCCGAAGATTCTATACGGTCGGTATTAGTCGGTTAGTTACTTAGATGTGAATATTGTACAAACTATATAATTCACAACTTCGTCGTTGTAATACTACAAAAGGAACCGCTTCGTTGGTCGAGGGGTTAGCGTATACGCCTAAATACACAAACTCAACGAGGCTCGGGTACGATTCTCATTGGGGCCAGACATCTGTGTGATGAACATTTAGATATCTGCATTTCTAGGCCTGAGTGTTTGTTACATTTATTCTGGTATCTCTTCATTTCTTTGTATACAAGTCTAATAACAGTTTTTTTTTGTATGAATGTAGTGTAATTAAACACTGCTAAGAAATAATTTATTTTTCTACACTATAATAAGTATTTGATGCTTTAAAACCTGAGTAATTGGTCATAAGTGCCTGCCATGTTTGATCTCTTTACTGCTAATATCTTTAAGCATATCTTCTCTTTTTGCATCTTCTGTAAATTTTGTCGATAGCAATATTATTAAGTATCTTCAGCGTGAGGTTTTGACCGTTGTCAAAATGTAATTACATATCTACACGCCAATTCCCTTACAGAGTAGGCAGAGAGTATCGAGTACCAAATGTCATGGATCCTTGCTGATCTGCCACGTTCTGTAGCCTCTTTTAATCTTTACATACTACGCCGGTTTAAGAGACTGGTACAACACCCTGGATAGAACCTACCACTTTGGTGGTAAGGACGAGACATTACTTTTTGTCTGAACGGCTTTGCCGGGAAATAATAAATAACAGTTATAAAACTGACAGGTTTGCCAGAATCGTGAGGTCTGGCACTTGATACCCCCTGACTACCACGTAAGGGACTTGACGTGAAGATATGTATGTATGTATAATAAAAAAATTATGTAATTTATATCTACATACCTACACATTCCAAAATCCTTTGAAGAATGGTCCAACTGTCTGTCTACTAGGCGCCTCAAAGTAGCCGAGCATTGACATTTCGTCACTATCACTGTGACTGAAATGAAATAACCTAGGTAGCAGAATCGTCTAAATTGGCATTGCTATAATTCTACCTGTTCCTCCCACCTTAATGTCAACGTTCAGATCATGTTCCATGTACTTACGAAGATTCAAAAAAAAGTTACTTCACGCCCATAGCCCCGAAGGTGTAGGCAGAGGCACAACCAGGGCATCCACGACTAGCCGAACACACTAGGTCCCACAATGTGATAGGTGGCAAGCCTATCACCAACTGGGCAACATTTTTTTTTATTAGAAAATTGGAAATACCACATTTTCTTTTTTGTTGTCCGACCCGGGATTCGAACCCGGGACCACATGAAGTCAAGTCCAACACTTAGACCGCTAGACCACAGAGGTGATTTAGACGATTTAGATTTAGAGATTTTAGACGGTCACGCTGGAAGGCAACAACGCCTTGGATGCAAACCAATGTTTGCAGCTAGTGTTTTTTACCGTCTGGAACGTCCTTTATACAAAAGTCATTACTCTTAATGTCAATATTCGCAATTGTCTAATTTGGGGACTATAGGCGTTAAGGGTAATTTTGTTTGCAGAGTCGGACTTGACTTCTTGAGGTCCCAAGTTCGGTTCCCGGGTCGGACAACAAAAGAATAGAAAATGAGTATTTTTAATTGCCTAGTAAAAATTACGTTTTCCAGGAATGAATATATTCCCGGATGGCGACAGGCTTGCTACCTGTCACATTGTGTTAGTTAGTGTCAGGCTAATCGTGGGTGTCCTGGTTGTGCCTCAGCCTACATCTTTGGGAATATGGGCGTCAAGATACTTGGTGCTATGGTGTAGCCATTAAGTTGACATAAGAGGCTGTACACCATGGCGTCTTAAAGTCCAAAACGATTTACATCTTTGATAAGTTACTACTTGTTGTTAATATTGCTGAAATTTTATAGATGCATAAAATTTGCTGCTGGAATGTGGATAGAGCAAAAAAAATGTGACTGGTGCAAGCTGAACAAAAAAAGTGTAGGTCTAGTATAGGAAATTTCGTCGTGTCCAAATACCAAATAGTCAAAAAATGGTGTCAGCTAGTTTACCAGTGACACTTAGGAATAGTATAATTACATACATATCTTCACGCCAAGTCCCTCTCAGAGTAGGCAGAGATTATCGAGTGTAAAATCTCATGATCCTGGTAGACCTGTCTGGGTTCCTTTCATTACCTTTTTCGTACAAACACGCCGGTTTCGGCGACTTATGACACCACCTTTGGATATCACCCGAGCAATTTGATCGTGGAATGTCAACGTTGGTCTTCGGGTACCAACATCTATCCAGTAGTATAATTATTAACTATTTATTTCGTGTTTCTCTAAAATGTTTTCTTTACTGTATAGGCACAAAAATAAGATTGGGCATGTTGGGGTTGACATGTTATTATCCAAAACGCCTTGAAACATTAACCTAAAAAATGATAGGCATGTATCTCTTACCATTAGGAAGTTGCCTTCAAATATAAAAATATATACAATAGAAGAATTCACTCTAGGCATATGTTTCACACAATATATTTTGCCTGTCCATAGGGACAGCATTGAAAATATATGTGCCTCTATAGGCATCCCTTCATGTCTCATACCCTTTGGCTTTGTGACAGCTTTGACGAAGTTTTCAGATGCTAATTGTCTGTTAAGTAGCTCATAAGAGCCGTGCTAAACTGAAATGTGTCATCTCTCGTAGTAGAGAACTGTGCATCAATTTAACCGGGTAGGAAACTACCACAATACTTATTCCTGCCGCCGTAATGACAGTGTTTAGCACTATCTTGTTCTAATGTAAAGTTTTGAAGATTAGGCAGCTGATAAAGTTGCACACATCCCTACCACGAATCAGCAACGCACCTATATCATGTATGGTATTTATAGGTAGATTTCTTAACACCGGCTCTCCTGTCTTACTTATACACTGTCTTTAAACACAAAAATACATGTTTTTAGAATGAATGTTCCGATCTAGAAGGTAGGGAAACAGATTTGCAAATTAGGACTAACACACCGACACCAGGTCAGGAACACACCCTTAACATCTATGGTGTCTATAGGTTGATCACCAAGGGTTGGTCTCTTACCTCCAGGAGAATTGTGTGCTTGTTCGCTGTCTTAGATATGTCTAAAAATACATATTTATAAGACGCAATGCTTAATATTACTACAGTATTAACAATTCGTCTTCAGTACTTAAAGCTATATATCCTGCCTATTGTTTTCAGTTTACCAATTGCAAAAACTTCAGTAGACTTCAAGGAATAAGGAATTTAATGGTAATAAATTCCTAAAAAAATAAGCAAGGACACGACGAAATATTTAATCTTTTCCCTTCCATACATTTTTTTTCTAAATTCGTCATAAAACTGTCGAGAGCACATTAATCTTTAATTATATAGTATTACTTAGCTTCACACTTTCTGGCGTGGATTTTCCTACATTAATTTAACTGTACAATGATAGTTACGAGACCTTTTAAATAATATGGTAAAGGTATGGCTACTTGTAATCTACCTAACATACAAATTTGAAAATGCAACTTTTAAATAATTTTATATTTTTTTTCTACAATGAGCTTTTGTCTGTCATAAGTACGATGCCAATGGATAATTTTAAATTAAGAATCATCAAAAGTCGCTTTTCTAAATTCACTTCCAAATTTAAATATTTTTCAATACAATAGGAAACAGTGTCAGAAAAGTTGGGTTATTTACTAAATGTACAGTCAGGTACAAATATATTTTTATAATAAAAAATTGATTTGAGTAAAATATTTTTTTACATATTTTTATGAATATTTTGTATCCTTAAATATATAATTCAATTTTAAAATGGTATAGTACAATTTTGAATGAACTATAGATAAACATGCGTCTTTATAACTTCAGACAGCGTTCCTTAACAATTGTAAATAACGATTAAAAAATAAACAGTTGTTTGTATTTGCATAACGCAATTTATTTTGTACAAATCATTAGGATAACCAAGTACTAACCAAAAAACAGGAATAACATATCACCTTCCAAACAACATTTTTGTACCTGTCTGTACATATTTTTTAAAATACCATCATATCATATATAGCCCCAATTTTTTTTTATAAAATAATTATATATATCATTTTTCGATTAATTTTGACAAAAGAACTATTTTTTACAATTTTCAAGAAAAAGTAAGACCTAACATTAAAGTGGATATGAAAAAAACGTCTTCTAATTGCTTCTAGTAGTGGTAACTGTGCTAAATATTTTTTTACAAATATATCGGCTATGAGATATGATGGTTTTAGTAAAATCATACTTTTATAGTGGCATGCTATAAAAAAATCATGAACTACACATATAGTAGGAAACATGTGTCAACTATATGAGTTATCTACGGAATTGTATTTCATTTACAAAATATTAAGAGGACTAGAAAACACGATATGTTGCATAAATAAGCTTATGATCGACATGGTTTTGCACAAAGCATAATGTATACAAATATGATCATACCGTGTTTTCTTTCTTCTCTAATATACCATAGTAATGAGTTAACATAACCACGAAAAATATGTCTTCATACTGACTGAGAACGCATTGCGCAGTAAAAATTCGGTCACCTAGACGAGGTTGCCTCTGTACAAAATCTTAGTTATTTTAAGAACAATATAGATTTTAATGCAATAGACCAAGTAAACCTCTAGTTTTAAGATAGAACATTTATTACATAAATATAGGATAAAGTAGGAAGTTAATAGTAGAATACTCTAAGACTTGGATGACTTTATGATACTAAATATCCGACCGCTAAATACTATACCGAAACCTTACTGTACAAGAACACTTAACGTTCAATTTCGATGTACTAGATTGAGATACAACTGTATTACAATGTATAAATAAATAATAAAATATTTAACTAAAACAAAAATAAAAGCAATAGACAGGCTAAGCAAACCATACAATTTCATACGCGGACAGTATAATGCACTTGCCCATTATCTAATTAAATTGATTATAACACCAACTTCAATAGTCAAAAAAGTCATAACAGTAACTTAATGTATATTTCTACTGGAACCGAGTTAAAGCTTTTCAGAAATCCATAATTTATAACAAAATTTACGAATAATGACATAAGAAAAATTAAACAGTAATAAATATTTGATCATAATGAATTCCATTATCTTATTCATGAAAGGATAAAGCAACGTGACACTTCTTACATTAGATACACTTAACCAGCTACACTTGCTGCCTTCATTGCTACTAATTCTAGTCTCATCATACAAGTTAAGAAAGATACATACAACTGCCACCAAAGCGACTTGAGTAATTTAACAATTTGGTAACGAAAATAAAAGTCAACTCATTAAGGTCCAACATCTGAACACCAATACGATTACAACAGTAAAGCAGTCTCACAAAATATTATACAAAGATTCACTTTCAATAAACTATCTAAAATTAGTCATAATTGATTCATGGATTTAATTTTAAACACTATCGAAATCGTTACTCGCATACTTCGTGTAAAATTACAGAACATTATTTATTACTATACACAAATCGACAACACAACTATCTTACTATGAGATTCTCTGGGACTTGGATCGCACCGGGTTTATCCGGAAAGCGTCTATTACGTACAAAACGGTACAGCACTTCAAATTGTCTATGAGATAACAAATCAACTCCATCATCACACACTTAAGTCTTGTGGAACTTTCCTTCGTTAGATTTAGCTAGCTATACCGTGGTGAAGGGGGTAAGTCCCAGAGAAGGGCGCGGGTCACTGGTGATGCTTGGTGGGCGGGGCATGGTGCAGTGCCACATGGTGTGGAGCGTGGTGGTGACCAGCGTGGTGGTTGTGGTTGTTCGCATTTGAGTTATTATTATTATTCTGCGCCGCTTGTGCCGCTTGCCGCTGGGAATTCTTTTTATTCTTCATTCGCCTGTTTTGAAACCATATCTTCACTTGTCTCTCCGTAAGATTCAGGTTTCGCGCCAGCTCCCATCTCTTTTGTTTTGACACGTAAGCGTTAAAAAGGAACTCTTTCTCTAATTCAAGGGTTTGGAACTTGGAGTATGGCTTACGCTTTTTACGTACAGTGACTTGGCCTGTCCAATCTAAGGGATTTGAGGAGCCGCAGCCGACGCCGACGCCAACGGACATCGACAAAGATCCTGAACACAAAAAAAAACGAAAATATTAATATGGGATAGTTGACTTTATATTGTTACTAACGGACTGTATGAATTATTAGAACCAATAGCATATTCCTGGATAAAATTTAATAATGGGTGAAAAAATGGATGGAAAAAAGGTCTAAATTACGCTGTGATAGAAGATAGCTGAGAAAAAGAGACAGAAATTATTTATTCCAGAAATGTGCACGCGATCCTTACCGCCTTATTAATAAACATAGACTATTATACTGCAAGGTTTAAGTAAAAATTATAGACTATATTATAGTGCATTAAAAATGTGTTATCAACTTAAACCTTCAAGTTTTACCTCGTTCAGTCTTTTTTGTCTTCTGTTTATTAATAAAACAATGCTGTCTATCAATAAAGATAAGATGAGATAAGGCATTAACTGTCTTATTGATAAAATTAGGAAAAAATCTTTTTGGTATAAAATTATGGTGAAACATTTCGGTAGTTTCATTATGATTTGTTTCCCTAAATCTTCACTTTTATTAAGATGATTATTTTACTTAGTATCGCTTAGGTGATTGCTTTCCATCAAATCTGCACATTCATGTGACAATATGCTACTGTGAAACAACAGCTCCTAGAATTTTACGTTACGAAAACTTTCCAAGGCTTTTTATAATCTTAAATACATATGTCAATTTTGATAAGTTTATAGCTATGCCGTTATAAAAGATTTGCAAAAGCCCTTACCATGAGTTTACGGCTTGTCCAGTTTACTATACTCGCTACCGCCTTTGTAAATTATTTGTATGAAAACTTTGAAGAGCGCCTCTATCGGTAACTAAGAGACATTTTTAGACTAAAAGTGTCGTAGATTTTAACCTGTATAACTTACCTAACGTAACCTATCCCAACTCATGGTAAAGGCTCAGATTAAAGTAGCTAAAATTATATTCTTTGAACCTGCTATGTTATGTTTGTATAATTATATGAAACTAGTGGTCGCCCTTGGGTTGAAATTCGACCATAATAATTTTTTAAATATTATTGATAAGAACGCCATCATCATTTCTCAAGACCGACGACTTTGTTTCCAAACTTATTAGTGCGCCATCTGTGATCTTTTATCGTTATCATCAATATATTTGTTTGTGTTTGTCAAATGCATGGTAGTGTGGGTAATGTTTTATTTATTGATTTAATGTACTTTATAACCATTATTATTGAAAAATATTAGCGTTCTGCACTTCTCCTACACATTAACTATAAGTGTGCCAAATTTTATGCTCCTCCGTACGCACAATTTTCGTAAAAAGGGGTCCAAAGTTTTGGCATCACGTATTAATATATAGATTACCGAATAGGAAACGCATTTGAAATTAATAGGGAAATCATAATTCTGTATTCACGGTGAGCATCCGTAGCCGGGAATTCGCGAGTGAACAAACGCTTTAACTGGCTATTTCTATGCTTCGGAGCAACAATCGTATGAGCACGGCACTTCAGAAGCTGCATATAGCGCGATTTATGTCAGCGGTCCTTTTGATGAGATCATCGAGTATAAACTTTGTATGCGAATAGCCTTCGCGATATTTGATGCAAGTAACACGCTGCACCATTTCCTATAATCAGGAACGGCAAGGCGTTGCGAAATGGATGCCCCATTGTCTAGCGGATAAGCCATGACGTAAGACTTCACGACACGCAAATCTAAACCTAAATAACACACGCATGTCACGGCCGTATTGAATTTATCTTGATTCTATATTTATTGTAGAAAATTGTCGCCTTACTACAAAAAATAAACAATCGTTGAACACAGGTTTAAATAAACACTGTTCAAAAATTTAACCCAATAAAACACATGTTACACGAGGATGACGTTGCAGCATATTATTCGTTGGAAATTCAATTTTAGACAGCGCTTAGTAAAACATGTGTTCATCGCGTGTTTAATTTTTTTTGTGGTAAGACGGCTGGTGTTGAGGAACAATCGTGCCTATAGTGTATTATGGGAAGATCCGTTTTCTAGGTGTGAAAGCTGCCAGTAACAAGTGAAGAAGTAAATATCGGAGAGAAGATTTCTGGTGAATCTTAGAAAAATCGGTATTGTCATTAGGACAATATTGATACGAACAACTTCTAAGTGTATATAAAAATACGCATTTGGGTATTGTATATCAATATATCTACATAGCTATCTTATCCCAGTTTTTAGGCAACATGTGACAGTCTACCAGCTTACCATACACAGAACACGACAGTGGCGAGCACCGACATTGTGGCGTCTGGCAGCAGGAACTCGTAACGACCACTAACTATTTTTAGAGACATGATGCTAACGTAATGAAATCTAATAAGACTGGGTAAACTTAGAAGCACTTATTTAAAAAGCCTATAAATAAGTTTGCAGGAGTTATAACTTTTCTCATTCTTTGGCATTCGAAATGCTTTGCCTACCTGGCACGGGGCTTACCGTGAAGATAACACGTATATTGACATTCTCATTTTCTATTATTTTATCATCATTAGACGAGTATTTAGAAATTTTACTATCAAACAAAATGACCCAGTCCGTTACAGTACATTTTTCAATAGATGGCACCACCTGTTGGTTAAGAAATTCCCTTATTACATTGTACCTTTAAGGTTAATTCAGATAGTATAGTGATTCGAAGTCCAGCGGAAAGCGGAAATAAATATTCTGTGGGATAAGATAGTGAACAAGCACACAGCTCTCCAGATGGTAGAGATACCCGTAGCCATTAGATATCAGAGATGTCACTGTTGCCGGAGTGTTAGACTTACCGGCTTTTTCTGAACTGGAACACAATAACAATTGGTGCCAAACATTGGCTTTACGTTGGTAGAGTAAAGCCAAAGGTCCCTACTTGGGCAAGTCGCCTGCATAACAATCTACCACCAGCGATATTTCTTGTATTTTTTTTATGATAATGAAAGACAAACAAGCAGACGGATTTCCTGATGATAAGAAATTCACCTAGAGATACCAAAGGTGGTAATGGTGCGTTGCCAACCTGAGGCCGGGATGTTAAGCCTCGAGCAAAAGTAAGTTTACCGGCTATCTTACCTTCCAAACCGGAACACGTCATGACGTTATGGCGGCAGGAATAGGTAAGGCGGTGGTACCAATCTGGGCGAGTCGGTGCGAAACTCTACCACCTAGTAGGATGTCAGGGTATTAGTGACGATAAGCCTATGCTCGCCTTTTACGAGCTGCCTGGTAGGAATGCCGATGGTCTATTCTGCAATGGAGCCCGGACCAACACGGGGAAAAATATTTGTAATAACCCAATTAAACTTACGCTCACCTCTTATGAGCTGCCAGGAAAGTCAGATGATTTATTCCATACAGGGAATACAAATCAACACGAATAATGTTTAAAATATACGCTCTTTACATTAGAGAAGGACAGAGAAAGGTAATCAAACACTTGTATCCTAATTGCAATAAAAAAGCTTCATTGTCCAAATGAAACATTTTCCTTCTTTTGTTAGTTTCAAGTATCTAATCATATAGAACCATATGCCGTTTGGCTCTTACGAGTATCTTGTTTTACAAAGAGGTAATTCAAGTGTTAAGGGTTTAGCTGTTACAAGTGAAGTTGTATCTTGGGAACTATACCACGTGGAGTTACTTTAGGTAAATCATAGCACTTGAAATTGCTCATTATTGTCATTATCTTCTGTAATCATAATTAGGAAAAATTCTTTCGCGTATAAAAATATCAAAGTTTAGAAATATTGTAGTTCTTTTGTATTTGGAGGTTGTTGCGAAAGAAAGTGGTTATTATATATTTCACAGATTACATGAAGGATATCCTTCATATATTCATAGACTCACCAAGCTGTTAACGTGTATTGCTGACTTGATAGTTGGATTTTAGGATTCTTAGTAGTTTTTACCACTTCTCAAAAGCAGAACACGACAATGGCAAGTACTGAAGTTACAGTGACAGTATTTGTTTATTTTAGTTACATTTGTTTTTATTTTATGTTATATAGTTTCTGAAAAAATATGATTTGTGTTTTTCTTGTATTGTACATTACGTAGGTATTAACTAACCCACCTAGTACTAACCCACTTAACCTAGCTCTCTCTCTCTCTCATAGTTTCTACTATATGAAAGTAGTTGTTGCCCGCGGCACTGCCGGCGTGGTTAATGATCTCACAGGAACATTTTTTCGAGAAAAAACGATCCTATGCTTTAATCCAAATTACTTGAAAGCAAATTACTTAGCCAAATTTCATGAAAATCGGTACAGCAGTTCTTGCGTGAAAGAGTAACACACAAACATACACATATTGATAAGTATTAGTAAAAAGAGAAAGACAAATAACAAGTCTACGTTTGTGGACTTTGAGTTTTATATTTTACTTTTATAATTTACCTTAAATTAGTTTGTCTTATTGGTGGTGCACAATAAATAGAACTCGTTCATTAAACAAGTAGTTGTTTAAAGAGAAGATAATGAGAAGTCGAGTTGTCAATTATTAGGGGACAGGTAGCGATCACAGGCAATAAAAGTGCGGGTTTCACTGGCCCATAAAAGCTACCTATATGACCGCGAGCTTTCTATCTTTTGTACTTGTTTGCTTAGTATTATTGCCTAGAAATAATTACCTTCAAATTGAGTTTGGTGAAACTGTACTACTGTGTTATACTTTTTGGCTCATTTAGGGTGCCCTGGTTGTACCTATGGCTATGATATCAACGCAAAGATACTTGGTTGTGTTTAAGTTAGTTGAATTTAAAGAATTAAGGATTATTGGTATCAGTAAAGACACATTAGGTTGCGGGTTTAAAATTGTTAACAAAGTGGCAATCGCTGAACAAATACTTCTGACTCAGAATTGCAAACGGAAAATACTCAAATACCTATGGCGATAAGCTTTACAGGCTGAAATGTAATATTTTTCAGTTATTTGTCTACATTCATGTGTGTTTGTACTTGTATTTTTCGAAATTACATATATCGTATTAAGATCATATTTTTTGTTAATGCGATTTTAACGTACAGAAGAGTTAAAGTTTTTATTGATTCTATTATACTGACCTACAGATCCCGGACAATCTCACTCAAAAAAAATTTCTTAATGTGTAATTTCGAAATAAATTAATACTTTCTCTTAAATATGTAGGTATTTTTTTAATGTTGTAAACCAGAGCTGAAATGAAAAAATGGCTAGATTTCTCGGATCAGCTCACCAAATATACCTAAAGTCAGGTATAAAATCTTATGCACTGTAGGCTAGTGTTATAACAGCAGTTTTTGAGTTGAAGACTAATGCCAGAACGTCAATAATAATGATATATTTTTAAGAGTCCATTGCTTTGAAATTATCCCTGATAAGTAAATTAGATGTATATATGAAGCAATGTTTTTGAAATACTATTTTTTAGTAACAATTGATTTTTATCAGTGATAAAATTCTCTCGAAAAAAAGCACAAACACACTAATTTAACTGAATGAATGATAGATAGATACTTAGGTAAAATAGTACTAAGTACCGATCACCTTAAACCATTCATAAGTAGTAAAAGTACAAATCAAAGTCAATGCCAACCTCAGGTGAGCCATAAACACACAATCATAAACTGACGTGAACACTCGTATAACTTTTTCAACAATTGTTTCCTTTTAATGGGCTATTATATGCGCGTTTTACGCAAAATTATGTCAAAGTTACACCTCTGGCGTGCCGTAACTAGGTGCGATAAAACCCATCTTTATGGGTAGTAGTAGCAATCGAATACGAACTAGCGCCGCTTTATGAATGAAGCCTTTTTATAGCTCTCATATTGATCAGTTCCTAATTACCACTTAATACCGCGATTTAGGGAAGATTTTGTTATTGCATGTCTATGAAATGGTCGCGGTTTTACGATATAATAAAATTGATTGGTGACAAGCTAAGAAGTAGCCGTGCATGTTTCACCCCGAATCTAGTTTTTTATCGCCTGATCAGTCTAAACAGTGTTTATTGCGGCAATATTTAGTTTATTACTATTACTCAAAGATCGGTTTATTGTCTTAACGGTCAGGTATAGTGTTTATTTATTAGTTATACATTTTTATTAGCGCTTTATTCTACGTAAACTTAAATTTATTGTCGGTAGTAGAGTCGATTTACATTGCCTATAAAAAGGTGCTTACAGCTCGTTTTTAAACATTTGTAGCACGTGTTACGCTCATTCATCAAATTTATGGAGGCTTGTGTGAAAATGTTTTGATTTGTGTAAACGACTGCATCTTAAACCTTGTGTTTGTCTCTAGTATTTACAGACATGATATAACGTGGGTAGTTTTGCAAAATTCAAAGTAAATATTAATAAGAAAAATAAATAATATTACGATAATTTATATTCATTTTTAGGTTTTTTAAGGGCGGCTAATTTGGATCTAATGTTTTTCCTATTATTATTAGATATGAATTGTAAACTAATGACGAATTATTTAACGGATCTCAGATTATTTGTACTATTTCAAACTTCAAAGATAAGTATATCTTAAAATTTATGTAAGATAGGTATATTTTTCGCTTTTATCTAACTCAACTTGGAGGACTCTATATCGAGTCCTAAGCACTCTACCATGACATCAGCGGAAAATGTTTTTGAAAGTTTTAATTTTTAAATTTGCATTTATGAGTTTGTAGAAATAGTATACGTATTCTCTATTATAATGACATTTATACCTAAATGCTAATATACAGTTAATAGGAAAAAAAATTGCGAATTTGTTCGGAAAGTAGAGCCAACTTATTTTATTGTAAGAGCGTCTCACAATCCAAATTATTTAAGTAAGCATTTAATAAATTTAAAATATTTCAACAAACGCTCAATAAGGATGACAAGTACCTATCTGCATGCTATTATCCCCAAGGAGATACTCAAAAATACAATCAGGGAACCCACGACGAATCGAAGACACAATGTGATAGATGACAAACCCATCACCAACCGGGCACATATCTAATACTGGGCTACGCTATTTTTATTAGAAAACATATTTTCTATTTGTTACCCAACCCAAAGATCTAACTTAGGAACTCGTGAATTTTAGTCCGACACCGGAGCGCTAGACCACATTGATGATCAATAAATATACATATTTTTATTTTTATGATGAAAGAAAACTTAAGAACCCGGAGCTGTTGTTTCTGATAATCTTTCATTCTTTGCAAAAGTTGTGTTTTTTTAATACTTACCTGTTTGTACCTTAAGTAAATTACAATACGTTGGAAATTATGTTGGTTATTTGGGGTGAATGGCTGAATATAAACAATATTACAAACAACATCTTCTGTTAATGACGTAACATCTTCCATATCGTGGAGTTCAGAACAAAGGGTCAGAGTTTAGTCATAGGGGTCGAATCTTACTTATTCCTGTCGTCTCTACGTCTATAATTTTCTAAGCTTTGTCATGGTCAAGATAAGGTTGCCTGGATAAATAGATATCTATTTAATTTACATTTTCTTCACATTTAACTTAAATAGTAATGAATGGATATGGTCCTTGTTCTACAGGCAGGTAACGATTTTCCCGTACAGTCAGGATAGCCATCTACATATCTATCTCGACTTACTCTTATTTATATCCTTTGTTACTTTTTCGGGTAAGTTTTAGAACCCAAGAGTGTTGAAGCTTTTTGGGCTCATTAGTATTTCAGTGGCATTATGAACTTTCTCAATTTTAGCTCAAATTACTTGATGAAAAAATGTCTATGTTTAAGCGACTAATTAGGTATAAACTGTGCTATTTTTACAGAGGAGAAAATATCTGTTTATAATTTAATGATTCTGAAACTATTTCAATGTCTTACATATTATTTATTTTAAACTAAATTATTTAGAAATGGCAGTATTAAGTATTAAATGAAAGATTTTATCAAAAAGACAAATTTAGTTACAGACAATTGCTGAGAAAAGCCGTGTTATCCTGTTAGTACGTTATATAATAACTCTAGTCTAGACGTGTTAAAAGAATAGTCTCAGAAAAAAATAGTTTAAAAAATAATCTATCTCTTTGCAAAATTGTATCAGAATCGGTCAAGCAATTTTGAATTTTATGGTCAACAAAACTCCCTTTCACAAATCTCACATTTGATACTCAGTACAAACTAACTTTACACATGTAGAGTCAAACAATTTGCATCTAGAGTGGTTTTCAACGCAAGTACTGCAACGGCGAACGAACATTATTCCGATAAAGATACCTCCAGTGCCTTGTGGGTGTAAATTTAGGTTTGGCTGTGTGAGTACTACACACATTGAAATCTTTTCCTTGTGTGCAGCGATGGTAGAGCCAACTTGTAACACCGCCATCTAGTGGCCAGGAGTTCGTAACTTTTAATATGACAGTCAAGGTTGATAAACTCATAATAAATATTAATTTATAAATCTATTTATCAGTCTCCATTGTGCAAATAAGACTTATAAATTACGTAAACATAATTCACTTTAGAAAAGATTTAAAAAATTGAACTTTGCTGTAAGGTACACTTGTTTACAAAATCACAAAATGTTTGACATAACACTCTGATAAGTTTGTCTAAAAAACACTGAGTATGTTTATATGTCTAACCGTGGAAAAAAACCTGGTGAAGATTTCAAAAAAGTCTTGATCGCTTTGAAAATTTTAAAATTGTCGAAAAATTAATTATTAACCAAGATATACATACCGGGTAGGGCACTCGGAGGCGGATAAGGTGCACTGGACACTGACTCAGGTGCATAATTTCTCAAGCCATAGGCATCGTGCGAGAATCCTGAGGCTTCCGACACGGCAGTCCTGCGTTCATCGCCCCCAACATAGGACAGCGGTTGCTCTCCTCGAGGGGCCCCATATGGATAATTCCAACAAGGTTGTGAGAACCCCTGGTGACAACCGTCAGCATAGGGTTTGTACTCCCCACCACTGGCAGGCCAAAAAGGCAAGCCCGATTTACGTTCTCTCTCAACGGGCAGGTTGTAGTATGTAGGCCCGGTGGGATACTGATGGTCGAAGGAACCTGGCGCATCAGGTGGGTAGCCCCAGGACTGCTGTGCATGCCGAATGACTCCAGGCTCTGGCTCGTAGCGTTTCGCTGGGATGTGGAGTGGCTGCGGTGGGTTGGAGGCGACCGAGGCTGGCGAGGCGCTGGAGGCTGATGGTGGGGCGGCAGCGGGCGCGGCCGGCGGTGATCCGCCTGGCGGTGATGCGTGCGCCTCTTCATAGAGCGCGCCGCCGACGCCGTTCATCACGGACCACCAAGCCGGCCCGGCGGAGTGCCCGGAGGCGGGCGCTGGCGACGCGGCGGCCGCGTCGCAGGGCGCGCCGAGGCCCCCGACATGGTTGTCAGGGTACAGGGTGGCGGTCGGGCAAGCCACGGGGGAGCGGGAACGGGCCAGAGGTTCACGCGCGCCGCGGGCACATTGCACCACGCGTACACGCGACCATGCAGGAACGGCACATGAAAGTCAAAACGCGATTCCCGATTTAGCTAGCCAGCCGGATGAGAGGCGACCGCACTCCGACGGACGGCCCCACTGGGGCTTCTTGGAAAACTATCAGACTCTACACGCTGGCAGGCCAATAGTCTTGGCCAGCCAGGAATAAACTCATAAAAATTTAGTCCAAGTCTCACGAAATTTTTAAAAATATATTTATTAGAGCGGTAAATAAAGTTTTTAATAAATACAAAATCAGTTTTCAGCGCAACAGTTCAATTTATCACCAGTTTAAAAAGTATTATGTAGAGTCAAGAACGAAGTCGTGAGTATATCGTAATGTGTTCGCGACACGAAGAAATAATATTGGAGGCGCGCAATCGGCAGCGCGGTCGAGCGCGGAGTGGCGGTGCGGCGCGCGGCGGTGTGTGGAGCGCGGAGCACACAGGCGCGAGGCAGCGAGCCATCTAGCGGCGGGCGGCGGAACCTCGAGTCGACTACATCCGCGCCGACCGTAGGCGGCCGCCCGCCCGTCTTACCTTATACCGGACACTACATTATTTATTAATACATAAACTTTACATTACCATATATTTAAATGTTTGCCTTGCAGTTTTATTTAACAATTGTTATTCAAAAACAAAACCCAATAAAAAGTAGAGTTCCAAGTTCAGATATCTACGTTTTTACGAACTGCCTGACGACGACTAAGATCACGGGTGCTGGTTGCGTAGTAAAACGATTAATGGAGGCAAAATAGTCATAAACTGCCGTTTAACCAAACTGCAAGCGTCACTCAACCAGCGGCAGGCTGCCATCAATAAAAAACGCGAGACTTTATGACGGCAACTCACTCACGTTTTATTGTGAGTATAAACTTAATTTTAGTGTCTGTTAATTTCACCACAAATAATACTAAGTCCTTCTAGATACATTATGTTTCATATTTTCTAAAGTCAAGTTATATCAGAATTCCAACAATTTGACTTGTGTAATTTTACCAAAAAACCTAGAATCACTTCTTAAATATTTATTATATTAAACAGAATAAAATATATGGTAGCTAAAGAATACAGCTTGCAGATACTCAGTTTTAGTTATAATGATATTCTCTACATTTTATATGTATTTGTGAATTATACGATTTATCTTAGACCAAAACTGGATTGGATTTCAAAACAACATCGACATGTTTTATTTTTGACTAGCTATCTTTACTACAAAATATGCCACACGAGTTGCACAGACTGGAAGCAGACTAAAAAATATGTTATTGCGATCCTCAGCAGTGAGCTAGCGATTATGAAGATCCTGCCTGAAGACAATATCTTAAGTACTCTCTAAATTATGTATCTGGAAAAGTGATCTCCCAAAAGATGTTTCATCAGATTTTTAGAAAAGTGCTCTCCGAATAGATCATCCATTAAATTTTTGGAATTCTCAGGACAAAATTTGCCTGCCTAAGTCAAATTTTTATTCAGCCCATTATATAGATGGATAACATTCATAGGTTCACTATTGTTACAACTGATTAATTAAAAAAAAAGTAAGGTGATGGTCCAAATGTGAGTGAAAACTCTCAACTACCTAATCTGTCTGACTGAACAAATGAAACAATTTAGCAATCTGAATTAATAAAAATTTTATCACATTTTCAAAATGGGAAAAGTATTCAATTCGTCTATTATGTTTGTTTAACTATTACTCGACGAACTAATGACCCAGGGAAGTATTTAAAGGTGACCTATACTTAACATAAAACATTGATAAAACGAAATCTGTACACAATTTAATTTAAAAAACAAATATTTCTACGTCGGGTAAGTGTATACAATACAAGCACACTTCTGTATCCTAAACAATTGTCAAAATACCAAAATGAGGGTTATTGAAGTTTTTTTTAGTTTTCCTATTTAATTTTCACGCAAATACAACCGAACAAACTTTCACCAAATCTTGTGTAGTAGCTTATAGTCCGAGTCAACTTTAACGATATCTTTAAGGCCGGGAAAATATTTTCCATCACTACTCAGAAAAAGCCATTTCTACGTATATAAGAATTCGAAAGGATCAAAGGCTTAAAGTTTGATCTAGATTTGACAGTCTTAAGTAAAAAAGTAAGTAAGTATCTTTATGCCCATATTATCCTCGAAGATGTAGGAACAACGTGACGGATTGTCCCACAATGTGATATGTGGCAAACCTATCGCTAACAGGGCACATATCCAATCCCGGGCAACGTTATTTTTACTAGATAATTAAAAATAATCGTTTTCTAATTTTTTTTTGCTACCCGGTCCAGGGATCGAACCCGAGGCCTCAAGAAGTCCAACGATGGACCGCTAGAGTATAGAATAGAGAGGAAAGTCTTAGAGTTATAACTAATAATATTTTTTGTACTTGACGCGGTCATGAAATTGGAGTGGATTTTTAATAGTTATTGTTTATTTTGGGTGCGGTTTTTTTCTTCCGCGGTGCAATTACAAGGTACACGTTAGTAAATAAATTAAATACGTCACCGCCCCAATGTAGTCAGGATGTGAAACCCAATAAAGTCGGCTCGCCCTTCCTTTCATGCACACCGTTTCAAAACGAACAATACTCTACAACCAATAAATTTGCTTACAATATTTCACACCTATACAAGCTACATGTTCTGTTTACACAAGAAATGGTAATAAAATATGTCACCGAACAAAAGTTAAAACATACGTAACACACTAAGTAATATTATCTCTTGTTAAGTATTCTTAACATCGCCATTATGGTAATTGAAACCGACTTGTAGAAATAAAATATGTTATTGAGGCTAAGGATTAATTTCCCACACTCGTGTAATTATGGATTTAACAATGAAAGCTGTCTGCGGGTTGTCTATTGATATTTTAAAGGATTAATTTATAATGGTTCTTGCGAATATTTGTAACATGTTTTATTACATTTAGTACTGGACTTTTTTTAATTTAACATTTATATATATATATACTAATAATTGTAGAGATATTTTTACTATACCGTCAATGCCTGTTAACATAGTATTCTTGTTTGAAAGGTAGAGCAAGGAGTAAATCTTACTTATACCGTGTTGGTCCGTGTCCCCTGAGTAAAAGAAATCATCTTCTTTTTTGCTTGGAAGCTCGTAAGAAGCGGGCATAAGTTAAATGGGTAATTACTAACTTATCTTTTATCGCCAGGAGAGCGGTGTACTTGTTCAATGTCTAATCACATAAAATAATTCAACATAATTTCTAAGTTTACTACAAAATATCGTCTTCGTTAATATACGACGGCATATCTTTCTTATCATTTCATCTTCTTATATCGACGAGATATAATACAAAATATTAAGGTTTTTTATGAAAATATTAACGAGAATCATGCAAGACAGGATATCTGTACATGAAATTGACTTCATCCGTCACATAAACTGGCCCTCTTCCAGTCCAAACTTGAATCTGGTGAATTACAAAATATGACAATATTTGGAGCTTAAGGCCTGCCCAAAACCTCATCTTAATTTCGAGTCACTCAAGGCATCCCTGATCAAAGCGAAATAACTACAATTTATTTTATATCCATCTTATGTCAGATTGCATTTCATTTGTTTATTTTTATGAAGGTCAATCAACTATCACATGTCTCTCCTGACTGAAAGAAACAACCGTGGCCTAAAGATACTATATACAGATTAGGTGCACCCTGTGGCTAGGATATTCTTCTTTTTGTGCAAGTCTACCGGATACCCCACCTCAAATCAGAACGAATTACGAGTCATTATGACGACAGTAATATGTAAAGCAGTAAATCCATACACAGAAAAGCTGCTACGCAATGCTCTAGCACCAATAGTCTTGTTGGTCACTATTTAACTTGTGCTTAGCTCATACGAGGTGCTTAAGAGAGATAACATTTTACATAGTGAACCCGGACCAACGCATTAAAGTGATTAATCGATATACCTACCTATATTACGTATTATTCCTAAAGATTATCTTTATCCCTATTAAAGTGTATTTTTGTTTTTTAGCTATTTCTAAAATTAAAAATATTAAACAAATACAAAAACCTCATTCCGTTTTACAGTAAGTACTTAGCTACATTAAAGCTGACGTTTTTACATATTTAAAAAATGTTTTAAAACGGTAACTATATTTAATCTTTGGAGCGCAAGAACTATACGAGCTTCAAGCGTGTTGAATGACAGAAACAAACATAGGAACAAGTGTTCGCCTTAACCGGGCCCGTCTATAAATATTTATGTTAGGAAACTCTCCAGGCCAATGGTCGGCTATACATCCACGTAAATAAAAGTACGCTTTCTTATCTCAAACATGTGTGCAATGTTTCGTTACGCAAAACAGAAATCGACACTGTAGACGATGTATTAATATACTATCTACATATCCACTTATATTGCATTATAAAAATAGGTATATTTGCATCTAAAACAAATTTTAACAGATATAGAGTCTAACGATCCGGCTTCGGACTTGGCTTCTTGAGGTCACAGGTTCGATCCCGGTGTCGGGCAACAAAAAACTTAGAAAATATATATTTTCAATTTTCTAATAAAAATAATGTTGCCTGGGATTGGAAATGTGACCGGTTGGTATTAGGCTTGCAACCAATTGCATTGTGGGACTTAATTTCGCTGGGCTAATCGTAGATGCTCTGGTTTGACCTTTGTCTACCTCTTCAGGGATATAGGAGTAAAGATACTTTACTTTTCTGTAGAAGGGACATAAATATGTAGAGTTTAGACATTTTAGAAATATCTATTAGTCGCACGTTCGTGGATTAATGAGTCAAACTATCAAATTTGAAGCGATTTATCCATAGTGAAAAGCTAGCTCAGAGTTAAATATTTAAACCAGAAACGTAAAAGTTGATCTAGAATTAATAAAGCGCTCGAAATTTATGGGGTATAAATATTTAGTGAATAAATAAATATATAAATTTCATTATAATTTGAAGGGAAAGATTGGTTTTCTCAATATTGTCTGTTTTGAAAATGTATTAATAAAATATCTAGATAAATAAATACAATAAATAAAATATCTAAACACCCGTAATCCTCAATTAAGTAACTTATATTGAAAACATCTCGAAAAGTAAATGGTTGAAGTGTCAAAAAAGCTAGCAAAGCTGCACTTCCTTATCCGAGCTGGGATCGTTAATTCTTGACGTTTTTTTAGTGTGTTGTATTTTTATCACTCGACGGAAAAGAGTAGTGTTGTAAGTTTGACGCTGTGGGTGTGTATGTGTGTGTGTCTGTCTCCTAAGCGAATGGATTTTCCCGACGATCATTATAGTTCTTAGATATGTTACAGAAAGTTTTATTTTATGTGAGAGGCCAGCGAACACTCACATGGCTTTTCTGATAATAAGATATGTAGATATCATAAGTGTATTGCTGTCCTGTGGCCGAAGTGGTAGATATATTTTTGCAAGTCTACCGGCTGCCTGGACCGGAATATGAGTCATAACGACCATAGGAATAGGTAAAGCGGATGATCTTCGTGCCATGGTAGAAACCCCGGGCAAGTAGTGGTCTTATTACATGCCATTTTATCCTGTGCTAGTCTCTTACGCTGGTAGAGAGATAGATGATCTATTCTGGTCAGCAAACTTAGACCAAGTCGAAGGTTTAAATTTATAGATACGCATCTAGTTAAAAGCGTTAGTAATACAATTCGCGCAACTTGGACTCAATTTTGAGCTCAATTTCAGTTAAAAATAACGATTTACTACAAAACCTGTTTTTTACTATACCATGTATTAAATATTGTTCAAGATAAAAACAATTATTTTGGCTAGGTATACGGATGACTTTAATACTAAAAAAATACTAAGATTGTGAATTTTCCAAATTTTCTTAAATTTCAGTTTAGGCAAAAATAAAGCCAATAGATCAATCTATATTTGTAGAAAAATCATTCTCAATTCCTGAATTATAAATAATTTTACATGTTTATTGATAGATTAAAATCTATATAATCAACAAAAAATTGCCTAAATGTATGTTATTAATTCTATCTTAGAATCTTCCAATGAAAATATTATAGATAAAACAAGCTTAATTAGTATTTCTAATTTAAAAAAAAACAATTTTCATCTATATTTTAGGTAGAAGTATTTATGTAATTAATGTATTAACTTATAATGGATGGATTTCATGAAAGTCGGTATAATATAAAAAAATCTTTTACATACTTTTTAATCATTTTCTACAATTTATGTGTAGTTTAGAAATTAACAATGAAATGATAAAATATATTAATGTCTTAATGCGAAAAACAATCCTTAGAAAAAATTCAAATTATTAATATCTGATTATTTTGTTATAATATGTTATTAAAATAAAATATTCACCTTGTCTTAAGCTGGCTAACGAACACTGTGTGAACGGGCTGGGTAATCTGGAAACATGTTAAACCTTTAAATAACATGAACATTAAAACAAACATAGACATAAACCAAGTTTGCAACCGAAAGAGTATACTATACACTGTGATAAAGACTATAGGCCAATATTAATAACCTATCTACAGACAAAGATAAACCTTTTAAAATTTGTTGCTAAGATGTCTTTGTTCATTATTGAAAAATAACAGTGACTGGCTAGTAACTGATCTATAATAGCACTATCTTAGATAGGTTATTAATAATGGCAATTAGTCAAATAACGCCTTGAAGTACGTTAGTCTAATTTAATTAATAAGATAAAACAACAGTTACAACGATGTTCTAAAAGCTAATGAAAATGAATGAAATTTCCAAATATCGTTTTTTTATGACTTAAGATAGCAAAAAAGCAAACGGCTCTACTAATGGTAAGGGACAATCGGCTACATAGGTGGGTGGGGTGTAATGCCTGTTGTTCTAGTCTACCATATACTTTACCCTTCAGACTGGAACATAACATTGGTATTATTGAGGCAGGAATACGTAAGACGGTAGGTCCCCACCAGGTCAAATTGCTGTACAGCAATCTATCGCCAGATGTTTTGCAGGCAACAAAAAATTAAAACGTGCAATGATTTTAATAGTGTACACATTCATAATTTTATTTACCTAAAAACTATATTATGATTGGTACAGAAAAAAAAATCATATTCAATTATTGGTACAGAAAAAAAAGTAGTGTAGGGCGTGTAGTCATCCTAGAAATTTCTTGCATAAATGTAAATATTAAAAGTGATGTTATAGTGTTCTCGCTGTTGCCCCGTGGTTAATGGTCCCACAAGAACATTTTTCGGAATAAAAACTATGTTACGTGTTAATACCAATTCACTCTCTAGGTGTGTGCCAAATTTCATGAAAAACGATTCAGCATTTTTTAGCGTGAAAGAATAACAAACAAACATACACACGTTCGTATTTATAATATTACTGCGAATAAAAAGAAGGGGATTCCTTTATTGATGACAAAAGCGTCACAGACAGAGAAGGGAGATTGAATCGTTATTTCTTTGATATATCAAGTAAATATTTTATTCTATATCCATACCAACATATTCATATTTTAATAAATACGAAATGTCCATCTATACACATCATGTAAAATATACACTTTTTGGCTGAACTGCTGCGCATCAGTTTTGATGAAATTTGAGATGCGTAGACATAATTAGCGAGCCGAGTTCAAAATAAACTAGTTTCCTTCCAAAAACAAACATCCAAATAACTAAAATGGTAGAATCAAGTAAATATGAATATCATGCTGAAGTTAACCAAAACCATTCTTCGCTCACGGAGTCTCAGTTAGCAGGTAATATTTACGTAAAAATCTTTTATACAAAATTCTATTCCAATCACTAATAATCAAAAGTCCCTCTTTTTAAACTGAGATTTTACGAAAATGTAAGACTCCATTTTCTATTTTAATCCAGTGTAAATTATTCCCACTAATGTAGCGTGTTTCTAGTCGTAGTTTAAATAGCATCGCATCTTCGGTTGGAGAGAACGAGCTCAGTTTATTTTTGAGCGGGCTCCGCCCCTCCCGCCAAAAAACCATTGACAAAGCTCTACAATGCTTCAGTTTATTTTGTAGCGAACGATAAATCCTTTCTAAGTCATTCGATACGGAGCAAAGTCACGAAGTTTACATAAAATAGGCGATTTGAGTCGATTGCTACGTTTTTTTCTCCCATAAGGGTAAGAACGTACGTTTGAAAGTAAAAAAGACATGTTTACAGGATTTTTTCTGAAAAGATTATCGGCTTTCTAGCTGTGTCGATCGTAAACCTTGTTTATTTCCACATACAAATCGACATGTTACTGTAATGATTGAGACTAACAATACATAGTTTCCTTGGGATACCAAATTTTAGCTATTGACGCGAAAGTTTGAATATAGTAAGGGCTTAAAATGTTATAAATGCTACAATAATGCGACAATGCATTACTTTTGTATCCTATTTATTGTAACAACTGTTTAGGAACATACCTCGAAAATCAAAAATCATTTAGTCTCTATATCTCAAAATTGATTATTAAAATGCCTCTACTACTTGTTATAATGTCTCTAAGATAAAAAGCAGACAAGAAACATATATAGATATTAATTTCAAAGGTTCTGCTTTAAGTTATAAACGGTACCACGGGAATATTTTTTCAGGATGAAAACTATCCTATGTGTTAATGCAACTTACTCTCTATGTGTGCCAAATTTCATGAAAATCATTGGAGCAGATTTTACAAAAACTGTTCAAATGATAACAAACATACAAACTTTTGCATTTATAATATTAGAAAGATTATGTAATGATATAGAAACATGACAAACAAGACACATATTTTATAAATAACCAAACTAATAATTTAACTATTGTAATAATAAGATTAACATATAAACTACAGCCAGACAAGCTAATAACAAAAATTTTAATTATCTAAGCAAGTTTCTGCTACTTTGTCATAACTTATATCCAACCATACTAGGTCGTCATTATTTTATAAGATTTATATTGTTTTAAGATAGCGCCCTCTATCGAAGCCAACCATGGCAGAGTTTGATTTAAGCTCCCAACTCTTATTTATAATGCTGTATTTCTTGTTGTTGTGTATTGATATGCTATTCAAAAGGACATTATTTGTTTACTTAATATATAAATTAATTTGTCTTTTTGTTTAACTATCTTTATATAATTGAATATTTTTATATAAATTATTTAAATCCTTTAAAATGTGATAAATTAAGGATAACCAAAATATCGATATATACTATCATCAATAAATCTATGTACTTCTTTGCTTTAGTATAAAACATATGAGCAGATGTTTAATAAAGTTTTATAAATAAATCGAGGCATTATTAACCCAATGCGACTTCCGGTGCAGTTGCCGCTTACTGCCCACGCAACCATGGCGAAGTACGACCGTGTAGCACGCAAAACTAACTATAAATTCTCGGTACATTTGCTATGAAAAAACTGCACATAGTATTGTAAACAACGCAGTTCTAAAAATGCGGTGCTTATTACTATAACATATTTACTACTGCCGTCAGTAGTAGGAATTTACTACAAGCACTACTGCTTTATTAATAATTCATTCATTCAATCATTTATTAATATCTAATTAATAATGAGATAGGCTTTTTATGTGATAATATCAGCTCCCGTTTTATCTGTAGTTTTTAACCCCTGAAGGAAAGCGAGGAGTGTTTTAAGTTAGATGTATCTGTGTATGGGTGTCTCTGTGGCATCATAACTTTTAAACGAATGAACTGATTTCGATGCAGATTTTCTTGTTTGAACGCTGACGTGTTTGAAGTGGTTCTTAGCTACAATTGCATATAGGTTTTGTTTTAGGATTATTATTACTCTAGTTTTATTCCTGTTAGACACTTTTACCTTTTTTATAATAAAAGTAGGCAAGTAGGCTGCTTTCCTGTTTTTAAGACATAAGCTGAGATCTTAGGCGACGTGTGCAAACCAACTAGTTAACCTACCCTTTAGAACAATGGGTAATAATGGCGACCAATGATGCTATCTATATCTATATAGGCACTTAGGTATATTAAAATGAATCCCATTTCGCAATGATTAATTTTGCTAATTACGAGGACTTTATTGTTGCATTGGTTATTGTCAGGAGAAGGATCATATAAGCGAAAAACTGGTCAAGTTGTAGGGAAAATCAAACTTTTAATTCATACAAATGCTGTACATTGACATAGTTGTTAATGTTAACCAAATGTCGAAACAAAGTACGCCGAGTCGGTTAGTATCGTATATAATTACAATCAGTTGATAAATAAATAAGATATCTCTAAGCCGTATGGATTTTAAGATGACAATCTGACGATGAGTAATGGCGGGTATCAAATGGGACAAGCCAATCACAAGATAACTTTCATGACGGGCAGCACCGTCATTAGTGAAACTGGTTTTATAATGCAACCACACTCCACGCCTACTCAGAAGATGCAGGGTTGTCGATGGCAATAGTTTTTTGTTCTATAATTTAATAATTACTGTAAAAATTATTTCAAATACCTACCTAAGATCGCATAATAAAAATCCAGGACATATTGGTAACAGCGCCATCTATTAATCGTCGCTAGTAAATACAAATTTTATACTACATTAACTAGGTACGCAATATTATATCTTACATACCTATTAATAATTAACCTAATCGTTGGTCAAGGCTACTCCATGACCAATGAGGAGGTTAATTTTTAATACCCGCCTAACACCTCCAACTAGGCTCGGGTTTGATTCTCGACTCAACATCATATTGAAAATTATATGATGAACACAAAAATTTAAGTATTTCAGGGTCTGGGTGTGTTTTCTTCTGTCACAAGCGAAACCGGTAGGCTATTTATTAAATAATAAATTATAAGTGATACATAAAACATTAGGTACCTACCTACCTACAAGTGTTTTTTCATTTAAAAATACCCATAACATAAGTTTCTAATTTTATTACTTTTGGAATAAATTAAATATTAATAAATTCTCCAGGGATATTTATTAATTAATTTATTTAATACTTACAATTTGCACAGAAAAATAAAAAAAGTGACTTATTTTATATTTACTGTTTTCCGAGTTTAAAGTATTTTTTATGATATTGCAAGGCAAACAAGCAGACGCATTTCCTAATGGTAAGTAATTCACGACGGCTAGAAACACCAAAGATGGTAATGCCTGAGGCCAGGATGCTAGGCCTGGAGCAAAGTAAATTTACCGGCTACCTTATCCTCCGAACCAGAACACGTCAACGCCAAACACCGATATGGCGGCAGGAATCAAGTTTGCATATTTTGCCAATTCTACAATGAACGTTACTTCGTGTTAAATGTTGTACAATGTATAACTGTCATTATACATACCACAATATCCTATATATAAGCCTTGGAGTACTTTATTCTATATTTATTAATATAACAGCAACCCTTACATACTTGTAACAAACATTTTTTGTGGCTTGTTGTAAGACAAAAAAAGCCAAATAAGCCTAAATTAAAAAATAATTATGCACTTAAATTTAAACTACAATTTAGTTATTTATTATAATTAAATTACATTTAAGACCTACATAACATAAATATGTATGTCAAATAAAATTCAAATGAAAAAACGAGATAGAAAAGTTAAATAAGCCAATTAATAATTTTCATAATAAAACTTTTAGTAGGAATTTGTTTTTGAAACATAACAAAACGTTTTAGAAATCTTAATAATTATTAAATAAATGCCAATATTGTAGAAAATGTATTAATTATCAATTAACGAAGTCGTTTTAAACAGTAGATTAGGTTCTTGAAGTACAAAAAGCATTACAGAGTTATTATAATATAAAAAGAATCGTAAACATCGTTCTCTTCATATTGGTTGATTAAATTGTCATTATTGATTAATAACAAACGTATCCTCTATCAAAGGCTTGCGACGAACCCTATTGGTGTTAATTAGTGAAATTATTCCAAAAACTTAAAAGTTTTTCAACGTATTTCAACCTCACCCCGTTCAATCCTATCGGGAAACATTATATAGACAAACATTTTATTTTACCGTTTTTTCTATAAGTAAAAGACAGTAGAACGATGGCTTGAAGTACTCTATTTGACGTTTACGACTCAATCCTGGCCGCCAGTCGACCAAGCGGGTGCATAAAAACCATTTACATCAGACCTCTCAGGCGGATATCACACTGTACCGGACACTGCTCCGGTGCGTATACTTGCGGTTTTTTTATAATGTTGGAAGGAAATAAACAGACGAGTTTCCTAAATAAATTCAAGCTGCATATAAACACCAAAGACAAAGCTGCATTGCCAATCTGAAACCGAGCAATTAGGCCTCGTGCAAACGTTAGTTTACGGGATAATTAACTTAAGCCGGAACACGTCAATGGCAAGCTAGTGCTATGCTTATGCGTAGATAACACAGTAATAGGTAAGGCGGTGGTACCAATAAGTATAAGTCACTTCAAAACTCCTCAGTCACAGTGTTAGTAACACAGCTTTGTCCGCCTTTTACTAGTCGCCCTGAAGACAGATGGTCTATTCAAATAAAATGTTTTAATTTGCAATTTCCCGCCAAAAAATGTATACGTATTATGGCATGACAAAATAGGCAAAATAGTGAGCTATGAATGAATTGGACTTAACGGAAGCCTAAACCCCTAAATATATCCGACTTCTCATAACAAACCACTAAACTGTTTTTATTAGCACCAACAATACACACACTACTAAAAACTCAATGTACGTTTCGCTATGTATCCGAAGCATCATCAGGAGGATTCGACTGAACTCCACGGTCTATTCAGCAAAGGAGCTCACTGACACTATTTAATACCGAGCGGTTTTTGTATCCACAAAGGAGCGGCAATCGCACAGTGTGATACCCGCTTTAGTAACTCAGAGTGCGTTTAAACAAAAACGAAATGAAATATAAACGCAGCTCACTACTCGTTATAGAAAGCAATGGGCTAGTTTCTGATACGATAAGTATGAGATGGTTTAAGTGAACTCGACGTTTGTATCAGTTTATCTCTACCCACTCTATAGAATAAATATGACATCTACCCACGCTTTGTAAAACAAAATGATACATTGAAAATTCCTGTTACTACATGCTATTGTCAGTGCGAAAGGATGTTTGTTTGTCCTTCTTTCACGTGGTAACAGAGTGACGTTACCACGTGAAAGAGTTGGTTTTGGTTGTGTTGATCCGGGCTCCTTTCAGAATAGACCATCTGCCTTCCTGCCAGGCAGCTCGTAAAAGAGGAGCATAGGTTTACCGTCACTAACACCGTGACATCCTACTAAGTTCTCGAGTTTCCCAGCGACTCGCCCGGATTGGTACCACCAGCTTGCCCATTCCTGCCGCCATAACGTCAGTGCTTGCCGGTACTAAGGTAGCCGGTAAACTTACTTTTGCTCGATGCCTAACATCTCGGCCTAAGTTTGGCAATGCACCATTACCACCTTCGATGTCTCTAGGCAGCGTGAAATTCTTATCATCAGGAAATCCGTCTGCTTGTTTGTCTTCCAATATTATTGTGTTATTTTCGGGTGTGAAGAGAGAAGGCTGGAGAGTAGGGTAGCAAGCAGTCAAATTGCGGGACGTTCCGTTTCTAGGACGTTTAAAGAGGCATCCCCTTTGTGGTTTGTATGAAACGCGATATATCCTGCTTTTTCCCTTCCGAATTACGTATGCAGGCACATGCCGCTTTGATTTCCGCGCTTACTACTTGAAAAATCCTTTAAGTTTTAAAACTGAACGCTCATATAAAAGGTAACTTATAGTTGCAATAACGTGTAAATTACATAATTATACTATTTTTAACTTAACTACGTCTTTTATTTTACTTCTTATCCTGGTTTACAAATCAAATTTTAGATTTTTTGCATTCTAAAATTAAAATTAGTTGGATCTTGTATTGTAAAACCTTGTCTCGCATTTGGAATAATTATTTCATGTACTATTAGATTGATAATCTTACTGAAGAATGGCAAACTTAGGCTACTATTTATCCCGATAAGCATATTAAGGACTTACCATTTAATATTTTAAAAAAAAGTATTAAAATTAAGTTGCATGTTATGAGTTATTATAAGATTTTAGAATATTTAAACCATCTTCACGCCCATATCCCCGAAGACAGAGGCAGAAGCACAACCCACGACTAGCCCACAATGTGATAGGTGTCAAGCCTATCGCCAACCGGGCATATTCCAATTTCCGAGCAACATTTTTTTTTGTTAGAAAATTGGAAAAACCCAATTTCCTTTTTGTTGCTCGACCCGGGAATATTTAGAAAACAGAAACAGAATATTTCGAAGACAGAAATGCTTGGGATTAATTGCTCCTCATACCAATCTCAACAAATTAATCATAAATGTACCTAATAAACTTTTATAAATTAGATTTATAAGAAAAAAACAAGCCCGCTGAGTTTCTTTCGCCGGATCTTCTCAGTGAGTGGCTGCGTTCCGATCCGGTGGTAGTTTTTAGAATTATATAGACGCGTTACGAAAATCTTTGTATAGATCTACGTAATTAAATCTATTTTAAATTTGAATTTGATATATAAACCCTGCAGGAGTGATGAATAACTGGTCTGCGGGCGCAGTCTCATGCGGAATCTAGTAGTAGTTTAAACATTACCCGTCTTATTGATAAACACGGACTAAACTACTCCAAGGTTCAACCTGGTATCTTAGTCATAATTACAATGCAATACAGACTATAATATCAACTTAACTTTACTCTACTTCGAATGTGTGTGGTAGATGCGTAATACTTTAGGGCCAGTTGCACGCTGTCGGGTTAAATATTTAACACTGAGCTAGTTTTTATATCGAGTTACATCCCTTTACATTCTACAGTTTAAAATCATGATTAAATTTAAACCAGAAAAATACAAACAGTTTTCAGTAGGCATTTTTTGCAATACTGCCATAGGATAAGGCTCAGTGCTTTGTATGTTGCGTTTGCACTTGCACGTTCCTGGGTTAAGTATTTTACACTGAGTTAGCGCCTTACTAGGGTTAAATTACCTTATATTTGACAGCTTAACTCAATATTAAACGTGACCTGGGAATGTGCAATTGGCCCTTGATGGGCAAGTCTACCGGCTAACTCAACCTAATCAGCCAGTGGACCTGCGCATTAAGTCACACCGGTTACAGGACTCAACTATAACATCTATGGTGTCTGTTGGACACTCTTTTACTTAGAATAAAATGCCGTCATAAGCGATTAAACGTAAATGTAACAGGTTCCTTGGAAAATTTCTGCAAAACCAAACTTCAAAACTATAGGATCTTAATATTCTACATTCAATCTCAATATTTATATTTCCATAGAATTTTAATATCACCATTTATAAACTAAATGTCAACTAATTTAAATCCGAGAATTTCTCGCGATGATCTAAGCGTAGACTGTATACTGGCCGTGACCTTAGACGCTGGGAATATTTAGAATAGACAATCGTCTATTTTTTCTTATCTGTTCTAAGTAGCAAAAAACTAATTATACATAAATTTCTTCTGTGACTTCTCAATACTACATCAAGTTGTTATTTATGTATAAGGAAGGAATGTTTTATAAAAACGTGGATAGATTTCAATAGAACAGTTATGTAAGTTTATCAGTAATCAGTAAAGTAAAAGTTTGTTTGTTGGATTGTTTAAACAAAATGAAATAAATAAATGTTTCGCCTCTGTGGTCTAGCGGTTCAGGTGTTGGACTTGACTGCATGAGGTCTCAGGTTCAAATCCCGGGTCGGACAACAGAAAGATAAATTTGGGTTTTCCAATTTTCTAATAAAAAAAATGTTGCTCGAGATTGGATATGTGCCCGGCTGGCGATAGGTTTGCCACCTATCACATTGTGGGACTTAGTGTCTTCGGCTAGTCGTGGGTACGGCACATACGACTTGTGCCTCTGCCTACCTTTTTGGGGATATGAGCGTGAAAATACTTTAAATGTTACAAAGAAAATCACACAGATTAATCAAATCCCAAAGTAAGCACTTAATAAGTTGTGTTATATTTAGTTGTGTAAGCATGCCCCCGTCGGGAAGCCTAGCGGTTGGTCAATTTTACATATTTAGGCATGTACGCTAACTCCTCGACCAACGAGGTTTTCAAAGATGTCAAAACGTTGCTTGATTTGTAAATTTGCCTAGATAAAGACCGAAACCATATAGGAACATCTATATTTGTTCCCTTATTGGCGAGGGTACAATAGACGATCTGTCTTCCTATATAATGTTAAACCGAGCAAAATCTAAATGTGGCATCGCCAACAAGACAAGTAATAATCGCCCACTTTATCTTTTCTTGCCACCACAAGAGGGTTGTTTAAAACTTGAATCCAAATGTGAATGAAGTTACAGTTAAGTAAAATTTATGTGGCTATTAAGATTTCTTAAATTTTCCAATTTTTCGTTAAACTTAGGTACATGTTTTGTTGTTCTTTCATAAAAACCTTTTGCTGAAAATAATGAACAAAAAAACAAATCATTCCACCCGTCTACATCCCCGAAGACGTAGGCAGAGGTACAACCAGGGCACCCACGACTAGCCGAAAACACTAAGTCCCACATTGTGATAGGTGGCAAGCCTATCGCCAACTGGGCACATATCCAATCCCGAGCAAATTTTTTTTATTAGAAAATAGGAGAAACCGAATTTTCTTTTTATTGCCCTACCCGGAATTCGAACCTGGGACCCCATGCAGTCAAGTCCAATAACTGAACTAGCGGCATTCCACCACGGCGTTAACCACAGAGGCGTTCCAGGCGTGATACGAAACCAAAGGAAATAGATTTTCATATTTATATCTGTACTAGCAGCCCATCCCAGCTTCGCACGGGTTGACATACTTTAATGTTATAATACGTATAAGTCTTCCTCTTGAATTACTCTAGCTAATAAAAAAACTTTATCAAAATCCGTTATGTGGTTTTAGAGATCTAAGCAAACATAGAGACTGTGGAAAGCGACTTTGTTTTATACAATAAAGTAGTTATAACTAGCTGAGAGATTCAATTTGTTTTGTTCCACAAATTTAATCTAGTCTCAAAGTACGTAACTTATATGATTGTGTTATGGATGTTAGTCAACAATTCTAATACATAGAAATACTTAAATAGATACCAGTATAGATTTAATAAACAGCCAGATCCGGAAAGGCAGACATTTAAATGTTCATCACATAATGTCTGCCCCCGTCGGGAATCGAACCCGAGCCTTCAAGTTGGTCGGTGTTTTTAGGCGTACACGCTATCAACTCGACCAATACGCGATATTTATGAGCTGTAAAATAACCATAGAACATATTATGCAATGATTTTACAAGGCAAAGCCGAGTATCGACTTGTAGAAAATAAATTTGTTTACGCAACAGAAAGACGTTCACAACAACAATACCAAGGGAGTGGGAGGTCCGAGTGTTTAATGGTGCGAAAAGTGTCTGGATCATATCACCGACTTTATGATACGAGAGTAAGTTCTCGATTCATTTGCAATTCTAACTGTGATTTATCAACGACGCCGAATTCAAAGCTCACTGATGAAAATCCTCATACATATATTTCGAATACAAATCAGTTTGAATACAAACGACTTTAATAATTTTCGAAGACACCGCTCTATACACAACTATTAATATGTACATGGGGCAAACTAAAAGTTTTGCACTTCTAGCTAATCGGAACTATTTGAATTTCGAATGTTATATTGTTAACATGTTGCAACCTTCTTAGTCTTAAAAAAAACAATTGGCGGGAAATAATTTGTCAATTGTTTTTTTACCACACATCAAAATTCTACGTACGCAACGAAAATGGAATTAAATCGAAAAGATTTTAGAGCGATGATTTTTTATCATTTTAAAAGTTCCCTTTCTCCGCAAGACTGTACCGCTCGTCTTCAAAATACTTTTGGGAGAGAAGCACCTTGTTTAAGCACCGTAAGGCAATGGTTTGCTGAATTTGAGGAAGGTCGAGTTTCTTTAAATGAAGAATTTCGTAAAGGGCAGCCTTCAACTGCCGTCAACGAAAATAATGTGGCTACTCTTAATACTGTAATGTTTTAGATAAAATTGTGTGTATATTCGCACACAAACAGTTTTTACATTAAGTGCTAAGCAACTTGCTTGGCACTATCTACAGCCTTACCTAATCCTGCTGCCATACCGATAGTGTCAGGTTACTGTCCAGAGGGTATCGGAGCCGGAACACTAGTACATACCTCCCTAATGTCTAATACCTCGGCTACAATATAGCGTTAATGTTTTTCCTCGTGTTAGTCCAGACTCCTTCGCAGAATAGACCATCTGCCTTCCTGCCAGGCAGCTCGTAACAGGTGAGCATAGGCTTACCGTCACTAATACCGTGACATCGTACTAGGTGGTAGAGTTTTGCGGCGACTCGCCCGAATTGGTACCTCCACCTTACCTATTCATACCACCATAAGGTCCAATGTTTGCCGTTGACGTGTTCCGGTTCGGAGGGTAAAGTAGCCAGTAAACTTACTTTTGCGCAAGGCCTAACATCCCAGCCTAAGGTTGGCAATGCACCATTACCACCTTTGGTATCTCCAGGCGGCGTGAATCTCTTACCATCAAGAAATCCGTCTGCTTTTTTGCTTTCCATTATAATAATTAAAAAAAATTAATGCTATAACGTTTTAGATAAAATTGTGTGTTTGTGTGTTTATAGAGATTTCGCAATGGCAGCGACATGTTTTCGTCTCAAGGGTAGGGTTGTTGGTATATTTGCACATAAATCCTAACACTTCGGCCATAATAAAGCGACGTGCCTATAACATCTATGGTGTGTATATACCACAATTATCTTTTACTAGAGGAGATACGTGCTTGTTCTGTATTTTAAAAGAAAATAAAAAACAACATATTTTAACCAGGTCCTTTTAAGGAGCTCCTTACATTGTTCAATTCACTTGCTCTTCACTTTTTGTACATTTTAATAAAACATCTTTTATAATAATTGGCTACATGATATTTCAAAATCATATTTCAAAGTTCAATTAATTTAAATTTAAAATTAATTTAAAGAGGCTAACGTACACGCCTAGCGGTGGTCGGTGGGACCAGCCGGGAAGCTCAGGTTCGATTCCCGACGGGGGCAGGGATTTGTGTGGTGAACACAAACACTCAGACTCGAAAATGCACACACATTTCGTGGTCTGGGTGTTTATTAAATATATTCTGGTATCTATTTAAGTATTTCTACGTATTAGTATCGTTGACTAATACCCATAGCCCAAGCATATAATTTGCTTGCTTTGGGGTTAGATTAATTTGTGTAACTTGTCCAGGGATATCAAGTTATTGTCGATCTGAAAGATTTTCAATAGTTTTTATATTTGATTTCAATATAATTGAAGCTCTTCTTGTAATTAGTGAATATAAACAAAGTATTAAAAAATATCACTCCATGTCGCATTCATGAAAAACATAATTATGATTTCTTATTCGGCTATTATACTAGCCATCGCAATAATTTGTCACATTACAAAATACAATTTTACAATGTTTAAGTAATTTTTATTTTAAACCGTTGTAATTTTAATAACCATTTAGCGACTCAATATTTTTTTTATTATTAAATAGCTGTTATATTTAAAGTGCAAATATTGTAGCAATCTCTTTGCAAAATTATTTTATATAGGTATAAGTGTATAAGTGATTATTCACTTTTGTAGTCTAGTGTCTGGCGTTTACTGAATGAGGTTCGATCTTCAATGCCTGAATCAGACAATTTAAAATTTGTTTATTAATTAAAAAAAAAAGAGGGTTGCACTAAGGGAGTCCCGGCAGAAGTGAAAACTTGAATATTAACGTTTTGCATTTTTGAAATTTTTGAATGGTTAGGGAATAATTTTGCAGTAATTGCTTTAATTATCAGAATGAAACTACTATCATTTATGTGGTAGAAAACAATATTCATTTATTGCGCTATCGTACACAAACGTGACAACACGAACATTCGCGCAAGCGCCTTGCGCCGTCTTACGAATTTTCGTCTTACGAAATTTCAGGTCACGTGTCCTGACGCCAGTTTAGAAGTTTTCACCCATACCTGCCAGGTGGGCAATAGGTTTGCCAATTTTATTTAAAAATTTGAATAAATAATTGCTATATAATTAAAAGGAAAAAATGTACCTTTTTATTTATAAACACGGACAGAAAGAAGGACCTGGCATTAAAGTTTTTACTGCGTCGTGATACAAACTATTATCAAACGAACTTTACTCTGACCTTAGCCTTTGTTATTAATAAGACAATAAAAACATAATCGATTTGTTGTTCAGCAAACGTTTTCGATAACCACACGCCCCACATACTAAGCTGCCAATTACTCGGTGGTCCGTCGTATTCGGTATATGATTAACATTCCTATAGGTATTGATCCGATGTTATCGACAAGGACACATTGTGGTTCAGACTGCCTCAGAATAGATTGTCTATGAGATATACATTGATCGCTGAATTCGAATGTTTACTTATTTACCGCGAATGAATACTAAAGAGGAAGAAATTAGATTAGAACTTAACTGGTGTCCTTCCTATTGTTTGTGTTATTATCCTACTAATATTATAAATGCCCAAGTTTGTAGGTGTATTTGTTTGAGGTAGGATAGTTCTTATCCCGCAAAAATGATCCTGCGGGATTATTTACCACGCGGGCAACGCCGCTGGCAACAGCTAGTTCATCATAATACGTGAGAGCTGTGCAGCAACTCGTCGAGGGATGGATCTGCTGCTTTACCTGTTCGTGCTGCTATATGATACTGTCATATTTCGGTCCGGAGAACAGATAATACCGGTAGACTTGGACGATAACCCTAATACATTAGTAATAGAAGAGCGAGGGAATTTTAACATCCACGTTGTGCAAAAGCCATAGGTGTCTCTTGGGTACCATTAGGAGAACCATGTGTTTGTTCGCTGGCTAATGACATAATAAGCTTCTTGTTGGTATATTTGTACGATTTTTTTGATTGACCTTACGGCAAATAAATTTATAATCAAAAATGTCATCAACTTCGAAACCAAATCAAATCTGACAAAATACAAATTGTTGGTTGCTCTAGAGAAAAATGTTGAAACTAATCAAGTTTCTATTTCGCGGTAGTACCGACTTATAAATATGAAATGATTAAATTATTTTTTTAAAAAATAATGAAATAATCGTTGCAAAAATTAGGTATTTTATTATCATGAAGAAAATTTATTTCAATCTTAAAATTGTAACCAATATTTAAATACATGTGGATTCAAAGGACATAACATTAACACTATTATTTTCTTATTATAACAACTCAGAGTTTATCTCAATATTTAAGTTATGGTTTCATTTTAATAAAATAAATAAAATATCCAAGAGATATACTTCACTACACAGTATAAAACAAAGTCGCTTCCTCTGCCCTTATGTTCTTTTGTATGCTTAAATCTTTAAAACTACGCAAAGGATTTTGATGAGGTTTTTTTTATAGATAAAGTGATTAACAAGGAAGTTTATATGTATATTTCATAATCGTGCGAAGTCGGGGCGGGCCGCTTGTATAGTATAAGTTCAAATTACCATATATATCCACATCAATTTAAATTGGATATTAGAGCAAGGTGATAACAACCAATAAAAACTATTTTAATCTTTATTCACTCTAGGGCGGTATTTTTGTAAGATTGCTTCCAAACTAAAAGGCGTTAACTGCCCAACGATTGCCACATACGTAAAAAAATTTAATATCCCCAACCCGGAATTCTGAGCACACACCGAGATCACATTAAAAATATCTACCTGTCCACAATATTGTGTCACAGGTAACTTTTAGGTGTGAGAACTGTTGCTCCCGTCAAAAACTCTCGCAAGTTCTGATGTGGCTTCTGTAGTTTATAGGCCAATATTAATAATCTATGTAAGATAAGAGATCGTGAAATTTTAGATCAGTTGCCAGGTAACAGCTGTAAGTTTTAATAACTAACAAAAATATTTTAACAACAGAACCCTAGAAGGCCTAACCATAGATGTAGATAGGTTATTAATATTAACCGTATATAGAAAACAGGCAGATGAATTTCGAATATATGAGTCTACTCTAATAGGCACTTAAAGAAATGTACATTGCCAACCAGACTCCAAAGGCTTACCAGGTTCCTAAATCTCATAACATTGGCAAGCTCCGATATTAAGCAGCAGCAAAAGTATGGCATCTTCACATTTTTTTTTATCTTCACAACACTTCTAAGGTAGTTGCAAAGCATTGATAGGATTCGTTGTCAAGATTTGATGCTTTTCTCAAAAACTCCTAAGTTTGCCACAAGAGATGAATCCTCGTGCTCAAATAGTTAGAGCATTTGTCAGCGAAAGATGAAAGGGTTGTTGTTGGTGGAGTGGCTAGCGTACACACCTAACTACACCGATCAACCGCGAGGCTCGGGTTCGATTCAAGACGGGGAGCAGGCATTTGTGTGATGAACCTATAGATATCTCGGGTCTGGGTGTTTATTAAATTTATTCTGGTATCTATTTAAGTATTACATACATACATACATATCTTCACGCCAAGTCCCTTACAGTGTAGGCAGAGAGTATCGAGTGCCAGACCTCACGATCCTGACAAACCTGTCTTGCTTCCTTCACATTCATAAGCCTTTTCATACAAACACGCCGGTATTAATATTATTATTTAAGTATTGTTCTATGTATTAGTATTGTTGACTAACACCCTTAACACAAGCACATAATTTGCTTACTTTGGGGTTGGATTCAATTTGTGTGATAAAAAAGGGTTGAAAGCCTTGTTATTTTGCTTGCCCCCCCACGGTACAAGGCTTTGTTGACACAGCACTACTCTCCAATTTCTTTTTTTCATGTAATAATTTGTAAAAATGTAAAGGTACAAAGACAAAAGTTGTGCAGATGGTATATTATTATTTATTACTTAATTTATGCAATAATAATCAATGGAAATTTTCTACTGTTGAGAGTCATGTGTTTATACCGTAATTTTATAGGTATTGTATAATTGTTCACTTAGTGCCTAAGTGTAATAGTTACTATGAACATGTGAAATGTAGAAGATCTATAATTAATAAAACTTTGGAATTCATATCGCCTCTATGGTCTAGCGGTTCAGTTGTTGGACTTGACTGCACGAGGTCCCGAGTTCGAATCTCGAGTCGGGCAACAAAAAGGAAATTGGGTTTTTCCAATTTTCTATTAAAAAAACGTTGCTTGGGATCTGATATGTGCCCGGTTTGCAATAGGCTTGTCACCTATCACATTGTGGGATGAAGTATCTTCGGCTAGTCGTGGGTGCCTTGGTTGCACCTATGCCTAAGTCTTCGGGGATATGGGCGTGAAGATACTTTACTTTACTTTAGAATTCAACAGTATTTCGTACTGCGTTTTAAAAGCGATGTCGTGGATATTAAAAATAATGTTTAGAATAGGCTGCTAGGGAAAACATCATATTCATTTTTATTTGTGTAATATCACCTCACGAGAAAACCTATTTTGGTTTTGAAAATAATACATATTTTGTTGATATTTTAGTAATGGAAAGATATGTTCTACATAAAGTCTCAAACATGTTACAAAAAATCTTTCAATTAGGAACAATGCCATATATATATATATGTGTGTCGCAAGGTCGTGTGCGTGGCTTGGATACTGTGGTTATTAGTATAGTTGACGTAGCAACTAGCGCAATATAGATTGGCATTCAAAGGCTTCAAATAAACACCACGTGCAGTAGCAGGTGCGCTTGCAGGTGTTGTCTTATCAGCTTGTTTATCGGCTGCTACATAAGTCAAAGCGAGCATGCTTCGTGAGGCATTCTTTGTGAACGCCTTGCAGTGTTCGGACCGCTGTCTAGCACGGTGGTCGCCACCGGTAATAGGTCTCTCCTACGTAATCGTAATTGTTAATTCAATTATGATCTAGGGCCCGGGTTGTAGGTCATTCGGGGGGTGCATTATTTGGTTGGCACTCATGCGAGAAGAGCGGGGTGGAGCTCTTCCTTCCCCTTTGGGGGTTTACTTTTGTTGTCATAGTGGAAAGCTTATTCCTATGTACACGATGGTTTGTTTGAGAGTACTGAATGATAGAGTGTGGACATCAGGATCGAGTGGATCACGTGTTATGACTTTGTTATGATATTTCCAAGTTCTTTAGTGGCCAAACGCCCACAAGTTATACACTCCCGAGCTACTAGCCCGGCGGCCCATGTATCGGCCAGTAGATAGGATGTGTTTTCGCTCTGACATATATATATTAATACAAAACCGCAATGGGTAAATGGTAAAAATCGAACATGGAAAAGCAAAAAAAAACGACAGGTTGCCGGTCCGAGAGTGCAGGCAGAAGTGAAAACTTGAATATTTTGAAATGTTTAGGGAATAATTTTGCACGAATTTCTTTAATTGTCATTATGAAAGTACTATAATTTATGTGGTAGAATACAATATTCATTTATTGCACTATCGTACACAAACATGACAACACAAACATTCGCGCAAGGGCTTTGCGTCGAATTTTCGTCTTAGTAAATTCAGGTCACGTGCCTTGACGCGAGTTTAGAAGTTTTTACATATTTCAAATAAAACTGCACAACGCCGCTAAAGAAGTTTTCACTTCAAAAAATTAAAGAAATTTTAAAAATGCGAATGTGTAGTGTGTTTGTATAATACCTATGTATACACGATACCTACCGTATGACTTAGTGAAACATTAAGTTATTGCATGTTATTAATTTTTATTAAAGCATAATGGAAGCTAGTTATTATAGCACCAAATAAAAGTTTTTAAGTAATTTAAAAGCGCGTGCGATGAAAATAAAAAAAATGTAGTAAGCAGAGTACCTTCTGACACATTTAAACTACGAAAACCATTTATTCTCGTGAATTAAAAAGCATAAAGTGAAAAATTCGACAATCGACGACTTTACAACAAAAAGGTAACCTTGGAAGAAAATTTATTTCCGATCTTAGATCTTCCGACTGTTATCAAATTTGTATCAAATCTACACTCCAGACGAATGCAAAACAGTGTTTACAACTTTCTAGGGGCTCTTTATATAATATTCCATAATATATCTTTATATAATAATCCATATACATATATGCATATATATCTAACAAAGGAAGTCATGTTAGTTACACTATTAAAACTCAAGAACGGCTAAACCGATTAGACTGAAAATTGATGGGGAGGTAGTGTAGAACTGGGAGAAGGACGTAGGACATATTTTATCCCGTTCAATGGAGAGAAAACTAGTAAAAACAACATTTTAATTTTTCCCATACAAACAGAACGGGTGGAACGAAGTTCGGCGGTACAGCTACTACATACATAATAGTTTAACAGCACTGATATTATGTCAAAATAACTTTATATCTTCTAATTAACGACAAAAAGATAGAGCAACATTACATGTACAGTACTTTTGTTTATGCCTTTAAATTCACATTAAATGGTGTCCACAGAGTACATATGTCCTAAGGTACACTTTTTGTCCTTAAAATAAATGTATTAATGAAATAAAAATAATTATCAAACCTTAGTATCATGTTCTGTGTGGCGTCTTCGCCTCACCTGTTTAAGGTCGACCGCGAGGGACGCCGCGCCCGAACCTTACCCACAACACGCCTGGAATTAAAATACCATCATTAATCTTCTGATTCCAGAACATTTTTACTTATTATTATAGGCTAATGGTACTGAATAATGGGTGTAACCAATAAACTACTCAATTACTGGGTTACAAGAATCTATACTTGTTATCGTCGGCACTTGGTAGAATTCCGTTGTATACACACACTCTTTTAAGGTAGACTTTGTTTTGAAAAAAAAAAGACAATCACTCTATAAGGAGTAGATGATATTAAAACTAAGAGATTTATTAACAAAGAGCACAAAACCAAAGAAATATGTTTTCACACGATATTAGAAGTAATGCATTCATTAATAGTAGTAATTCATTCCTACAGTCACTTCAAAAGAGTAATAAATCAAAAAGGTAACTAAACCAATTTGCATTACTGGCTTACAGAGAAGGAAACAAAGTAGTTCTATTATAGTAATAAGATCACCACTTAAACTGTCACAAGTCAAAATTTATTTACTTGACCAAATAAAAGTATAATGAGTGTCTTTGTCATGACATTGTAGTTTTTAAGCATATGGGTGTTTCAAATTTTTTAATTACAATATATGTAAGCAATATTAAATAATAATAGCTTTCAAACAAATAAAGCGTCAACATTGTTATATTTTTTGTTGTTTATATAAACTAAGACATACCTACATAGGTATACGTATTAATTAAAATTATAATGGCAAGTGAAAATCGACTACGAAATTTTTACTCATGATTGCTTTAGAAATAATATTTTAACAATATTTTGAATTTAAAATTAGTTTTTCGTTTTTCTTATAAAAATAACGTTGCCACGGGAATGATAGGCCCGGTTGGCGAAGATATGGGCCTGAAGGTATTTTTATTACAATTTAAATTCGACCAGTTTTTTTAAAATCTGCTTTTATTGCTTGTGAATTATTACTTAGCATTACTATTCATATTAGGTATGTTGGTTTAAAATAACTAAAGTTTACTTTAAGGTAACCAGAGAAAAGGAAGTACTATGCGCACCCATTCAAACTTGCCTTATTTATTTATATAATCTTTTCATAGAAAGTAACTCACTTTAAAACTTTTAATTTTAAAAGCTTCAAGCAAATGTTATTTCAATATTAGTAGGTAGTTGACACTTTGTCATTTCATGGTATGTGTTACTCTCTTTTCGCATCTATACTTGTTTATTTTTAGCCCACAACGAAATAAGAGGGGTGCAAGTTTCATGTGTCTGTCAGTGCCATTTTATGATGTCATCGAAATCAATTTATTCGTTTAGGAGTTATATCCTGATATGGATTTTTTATATGAAAACTAACGTAATCAATATAGTAGGTACTTTGCTACACTACGGATGATTTCGTAATTTTAATTTTATTGTTATTAACAATATTTACTCGATACATTTAAAATTATATTTTAAAAAAAAGTATCTTCACGCCCATATCCCCGAAGAGGTAGGCAGAGGTACAACCAAGGCACCCACGACTAGCCGAAGACACTACACTAAGTCCCACAATGTGATAGGTGGCAAGCCTATCGCCAACCGGGCATATTTCCAATAAATAAATTATATATTAATAAATAAAAATACTTAGATTGTAGTTTGAATATCTGTCTTTTTTAATTTATTACTGACACCATAAAGAATCTATATCAAACTTGATGATAATCCAAACTTTATCTTGTTATTGTTAAGTTTTCGTCATAATTAAATCTTTATTAGTGATTATGTTTAAGCACTAAATAATAGTTTCCATATGCAAATAAATTTACTACAGCAACACCTGCTGAGAAATAAAAGTGTAGAATCACGGCCACTATAAAGATCGTAAATTTCTTTTCTATTTAACCTCATAATTTAGGTGATTAATTACAAAATTTTACGAACTGATAGAACAGATTTAATTCGGAATTCTTGACACCTTTCGTTTCTAAACTGTTCAATCCCAATAGTTCATAATAATAGATTATGCCCTCATATAAAAGATTTTTACTACGCCAAATAAATTGGCATCTTAAATCGTATTCTGACTTGTTCTCAAATGTATGTACTTTGAATATAATATTTACACATTTATTTCAGTACTTCTTGAGCTATAAAGGGGAATTTACATATTTAAGATAAGTTGCCCAATGGTCGAAATTCGACCATTTTAATATTTTAATATCCAAATTTTAATATCTTGTTGATAAGAACGTCATCTTCATTTTTCAAGACCAACTACTTTGTTTCCTGAATAGTTAGTGCGCCATCTGTGATCTTTCATCATCAACATTAATATATTTCTTCGTCTGTGTCAAATGCATGGTAGTGTGGCCAATGTTTTATTTATTGATTTAATGTACTTTATAAGCATTATTATTGAAAAATATTAGCTTTCTGCACTTTTCCTACACATGAACTATCAGTGTGCCAAATTTTATGCTCCTGCGTCCGCGCAATTTTCGTAAAAAGGGGTCCAACGTTTTGTCATCACGTTTTAATATATAGATAATAGAACTAAATAAATATCCGTCTCTTTGGGTGCCACGAATTTTTTATCTGGTTTTCGATGTTTTAGCAAGGAAACCAAAATTAAATCTTAAACTCTTCATTCTTATGTAGAGTGAAGTTAAAGAATATTCCTAAATTTGAAAATTAATTATAATCCTCAGCAAAAACTATACTTATTGTAGCCATCCCGATCATGTCAGCTTACGAAAAAATCCGCATTGAAGTCGGCCCATTTATTTAAGAATTATGATACCACAAACACGTCAAACTTATAACACCCTTTTTCCCGTCGGCAGTTATAAAGAAACTGAAAAAAAAATTACCCAGCGATCATACAGTTGGATCTATTCGACCCGCGCAATCAATTCAATGTCAAATGTCATTAAATAGACAGATTTGAATAAAGTTATAGTTGTTTATCTAAAACATGTAAGTAATTCATTTTCAAATAAGTATTGAAATTATTGCGATTTTATAGGGTTGTACTAACAGTTTAACATATTTTGAGTATGATAACGTCGGGTTGAATAACCAATCACACTCTACCATTAAGAATGTATGTTATTTCATATATACAAATATATTTCTGTCGAGGGTCAAAAAGAAAATGAAGTTAACAGAAAAAAATCTTAACTGACGTATCATAGATACTAGTAGGAATCTAAATTGAAATACATCGTAACTTGCTAATCCAACAGACATCGTTCTGATGATTTTTTTTATTTGATTTTAGTAGAAAAATTGGGGTGAGTCACATTTATCACTTAGGAGTATGAAAAAAAGATAGTAGCCAATTCTCAGACCTACTGAATATGCATATAAAATTTGGTGAAAATCGGTAAAGCCGTTTCGGAGGAGAACGGTGACTTATATTGCACGAGAATTTTATAGAATACTAGCTGACCCGGCAGACGTTGTTTTGCTATATTTTTAATGTAATTTTATTAAACAAATTTGGAGGGAGTATATGAAAAATAGACTTTGGCCGATTCTTAGACCTATTCAATATGCTCACAAAATTTCACGAAAATCGGTCGGGTCGCTTCGGAGGATTTCAACCATCGCACACCTTGTCACGAGAATTTTATATATTAGATTGCAACACATTGTTTGTCCGCGATGAACTCCTAAACTATTTAACCGATAGGAATGAAATTAGTTTGATCCAAATAGAAATATAGAATAGTTTAACATCTCAATTTATAGCGGACGAAACTGCGGGAAACACCTAATATACACTAGGTATGCATTAGTACTACACAAAAACAATTGGAAGCTATCTCATAATGCAAATACACCCTTCTGCTTAGGAAATTCAAAAAATCTCAGTAATAAACTCCCACAAGCGTCAAATTTATTTTTATCGTTTGTTTCACTTAAGAAATAGCATTCGCAATGTTCTCGATATTTTATCGTATTATCCCCACTTTTTTCTTTAAAGGCTATAAAATATTTACGGGGTTTGAATAGAAGTGAGCCTGTAAGATTTAGCAAATTGATTTACTTTGAAATGGTATTATGATGACAGTATTTTACTAAAAGAAGCTTATGGTGATGAAAAAATTGATATTGATTTCCATTTTATTTGAAATTTTATTTATCGTTCTTAATATCTAAAAAGCACAATTGTTATAATTACTGTGTTGATATATTCACATTTCAATTTTTTATATAGGTATGGAAGTGCATGATTTTTTCAATAGGTACATACCTACATGCATACAAGTTTGAATTTAAATAAAGTAACACTAAATCCGCGTCGAAATTGTTCAATCCGTTCAAAAGTTATGATGCCACAGATAAACACACACACTTTGATTTATCAAACTTATAACATATCTTTTCTTTCAGAAGGTAAAAATAGCTCAGTATTTAGAAGTGAATATTTTGAAATTTAAAATTATAACTATTCCTGCCTTAACTATTCCTGCCGCCGTAACGTCAGATATCAATGAACACGTCAAGTTCTGGTTGGGCGGATAAAGTAGCCGCTATACTTCCTTGTGCTCGAGGCCTAACATCCCGGCCTCAGGTTGGCAACGCATCATTACCACCTTTGGTGTCTCTAGGCGTCGTGAATTTCTTACCATCAAGAAATCTGCCTGCTTGTTTGCCTTCCAATACGATAAAAAAAATTAACAAGTAATGTCATCAACATAAAGTAATTTAATAAAAATGTCACGACTTTTTGGCTTAATACCTAGTTGCATTTTGATATGCGCAGTTTTGCCTGAACAAATATGAAGCTACAAAAGGTAAACGCACTAACCAAGTTCTAAGAAGTGCAATGTCAAGGACCACATTGTCTCACGGTGGATGCACTGATGCACTTACAGATAGGTACCAACTACCAGCACAACGCACCGTTAACAGCTTTAATGTTTTTGATTAAGATAATTTTATTTGCAGTGCTTCGTGAAATATTGTGGTAGTAAAAGAAACACCTCAACATATCATATTTTAAAAACTAAATTACAAGATTTGCAGTTTTATCTTCGCAGCTTAAAAATGGTGAACATTTAAATCCTTCCAACACACAAAATGGCGGATATGCGTTCTGATTAATATTTTTTTATTTCTCCTGGCTCCATAAGATCTTTATTGGCTATTGTTAAATTTTAATTATACGAACACTAACTGGCACCCGTGGCTTTGCTCACGTGGTAACTGGTAGTTAATATATTTACTGATCGCAGCTCAATAATATGGACTTCCATACAAATTTTCAACCCTCTTAGGGGTAGAATTTCCAAAATACCATCCTTAGTGTATTCCAATAAAACGACCCTACTTGCCAAACTTCATGGCTGTCACTATTAAGTTTTTGCTCGGATTACCTATATCTTATTTGAATTGAATGAATCAGTCAGTTGGGACTTATAATTTCATAAGTAAATATTGGTTAAAATAATGCAACATTCTTACATCAACTTATTACATCTAATACTAATATATTTTTTTTATTAGAAATGCGAGTATTAAAAATGCATTTATCACAATTTTTCTCGTATCGTTTGAAATTTTTTAGTGTTGGTCCTGGTCTGCTGACTAGAATAGACCATCTGTCTTTCTTTTCTTAAGAGGCGAGCACGGGATAAAATAAAAGTCAACATCAACAAGAACTCTTGTGGTAGATTGATAAACAGCCACTTGTCCGGGTAATATTCACGGCTTTACGTAATCCGGCCGCCAGAATGACTCAGTCATGTTACGATACGGAGGATAGGGTAATTAGTGGATTCGAACAATAAGCCTAACATCCCGGCCACAAGAATGCAAAACACCTATAACATTATAGGTATCTTTAGGCCACAGTTATCTAATACCATAAGGAGAGCCGTGAGCTTTTTCCCTGATTTCTACAAAAAATATCCTTTAATTAAATGAATAAAAAAAATCAAAATCTATTAACTAACGTATACTTTTTTGCAACGTGTTGTGACCTTTTCAGAAATTGATTTTTTTAATAGGAGTGTAGCATTTTACAACTACAAGGAATTTTCTACAACTTATATAAACATTTATTTAAATGTTTTTGAGTATTTTATTTTAACTTAATTGAAAAGTTACTTCCATAAAAGTAATATGAAAAGAAAATGAAATACTGAGTATTGAATTATGTTATGAAACGACTTTATCCGAATAGCTTATTGCAAATATTGCAATCCGAGATAAGAAGGGGACTGTGCCCGCAATGATTCAATATAATCCACAGACATATGTCGACTTACTTCTACACTTTTATTAAGCACAGATATAATAACTTTTGTTATGATATTGGAAGGCAAAGAAGCAGACGGATTTTCTGATGGTAAGAAATCCACGCCGCCTAGAGTCACCAAAAGTAATGGTGCGCTGCCAACCTGAGGCCGGGATGTTAGGCATCTAGCAAAAGTAAGTTAACCGGCCACCTTACCCTCCGGAACGGAGCACGTCAACTGCTAGCACTGATGTAATGGCAGGAATAGGTAAAACGGTGGTACCGATCCGGGCAAATTACCAAACTCTACTACCTAAACACATCTCACGGTGGTAGTGTTACTATGGTTAAAGTATTAGGTATCTTTTTTTGTTATGTTTTTCAACTAAATTATTTTATTAGTTTTTTTGAAATTGTTTTAACGGGCTTAATTTTAGGCAAAAATGCGATAAATCATAGATTATCTGCTATAATTATAAAAATCAATTGCTGTTAGTAAGTCTCACTAAAACTCGAGAACGGCCGACCGAAAGATAAGAAAAAGGGAAAAAACTGTGTGGAAACTAGGATAAACAATATTTTAATTTTTCTTATACAAACTTTTTTTTTTATAGAAGAGGAGGCAAACGAGCAAGTGGGTCATCTGATGGAAAGTGATCACCTCTGCCCACGGACATCCGCAACACCAGGAGTATCACAGATGTGTTGCCGACCTTTAAGGAATGAGTACGCTCTTTTCTTGAAGGTTCCTAAGTCATAATCGTTTGGGAATACCGCCCTCGGTAACTGATTCCACAAAGGTGTTATACGGGCTAAAAAATGTCTTCGGAATCTCACAGTTGTAGACCGCCACCCATCGAGATGATGGGCATAATACCTTAAGCTCTGACGCGATGTCCGAACGTGGAAATCAGCGGCTGGAATTAAACCAAACAACCAAAAAATACAAACTGAACGGGTTGTACGAAGCTCGCCAGGACATATTACAAAAAAGAAGAAGATTTCTTAAGAGAATGAAGCATAGCCTAACATTACATTTTGCTGTCAGATTGACCGATGGATAGCCTGACTTGTAAAGAGAAAACTGATGTTTGTATGATTCCGATATCATTATTTTTAACCAACATTCCAATTTAGTTGTAGAGAAACTTACAACAAAACCAATCGTTTTAAAATCATATGTTACTAGCCACATGCTAAAATATATGTTCTTGCCTTTCCTGTAAGTTTGCCCACCACGCTACTTTCGAAACTGGAACACGACAATATTGAGTACTGACATAATGCTAACATGAACAGGTATAGTGTCAATTATTTCAAATCAATTGACATTCCACGATCAGATCACTCGGATGTTATCCGAGGGTGGTGTCAAGAGTCTCCGAAACCGGCGTGTTTGTATGAAAAGGGTAACGAATGTGAAGATCCCGATATTTTTTTTCAGCATCGTGATTTCTGGCACTTGATAGTCTCTGCCTACCTCGCAACGGACTTGGCGCGAGGATATGTATGTACGAACTTCAAATCAACTAACAAATGGTTCCAGAATCCGGGGAGAATAATATACCTAATATTGTAGTCCAGCGTATATATTCTTCAATAAAACTAGAATTCTTACCAATTATCTTCCTCGTGGTAGAATTATTTAATTACTAATTGACAATTATCTAACAAATTCTGCACATATACCCAGTTTTTGGCAACATTCATATAAAAAATAAAAGAATTAAGTTTGCTATGTTTTTTATTCACCTAAATCAAATGACACTAGTTACCTGAAATCTTAATGCCTTTAGACTTACTTTCAAATTAAACGGATTATACCGTTTCGCCATGTGCCTGTCAAATATCTTGTGTCACTCAAGCCAAACTTCATACAAAATTTGGGTTTGCTATATATCTAGGAAGATCCGCCTTTTACTACGTAGTATTTATATACTCTTTGCATATACCTATAGTTTCTACATACTTTAGGTACTGCGAATACATAAGATAAATAAGTATTGTGTATAAAACTCCCCATGTCGACTTTCTAGCAGGAACGAAAACAACTACTTTTATTTATACTATGCAGTTCCGGAGGAAAATTGGAAAACTGTTTTCTTTTCTCTTACTTTTATTAAATTGTATGGACTTCCTAAGGTAATTTGAACCCTGATTCAGGGGAATTGAGTTCATAATACACTGACTTTACTAGGTCTCCGTAGCTTATTCTGGACAACATTATCTGCAACTGAGCGAATCCTTAGTGGACGAAACTAGGGAGGAAGATTCAGCTTAATCTCATTGATGCGATGAAAACATATATAAAGAATGTAACTTAATTAATGCGGACGAGCAGATACCATTACTATTTATACTCAAACACACTTAGTGGAATCCCATTGAACACACTTTAAAAAACTAGTTTTCACTTTTTAATCGATTTCAAAAAAGGAGGAGGTTCTCTGCTGTGTGTGTTCTTTGTAAGTATGTTACGTAATTACTCGACCAATAGCCAAACGAGTTTGATGGCTCTATTTTGGAAAGATAGGTCATTATTCCATATCGACGGGTCCTACGTAAACTGGTACAAATGCAGTTGCACAACTTTACAGGAGAGCGATTTGTATGTTTTAATGCGTGTAACTTTAACATTATACAACGTACATAGTTGCAATTTTGAAATGGTATACTTGAATCCTTTAGAAAAAAAACTGCGTTAATAATTTTAATTATTTTTTTGGTTGTTTAAATACGAATGATGCCATAATAGTGACATTTTGCTGCTTGTACCAGTTTAGTTAGGACCCGCCGATATTAGTTTTATCATGATCCGATTAGTGGTTTTTGAGTTGTACCTAATAGTGCATAAATTTTTCACTAATGTATTATGTATTTCTTTTTGTATGTCACAATTAATTAAGACGTAGACGCAGGTATATTCGCGGTATATTCTTACTAATATTATAAATGCGAAAGTTTGTAAGAATGGATAGATGTTTATTACTCTTTCACGCAAAAAATTCTGAACGAATTTAGGTGCAACTTTACAGGTTATATTTTATACATCAGAAATACATAGGCAATTCATAAAAAAATGCTTTATGACACGGGCAAAGCCGCGAGTGGAAGCTACTGTTACATAAAATACCTAAGAGGAAATGAATGAGAATATTACAATCCTTCGTCACTGGCCTGAATATTATTCAGCCACGTCCCTAATTCTGGTACATTTGCGATGAGCTTAACAAGACCGAGCGAGCGGCACGCTTTTCATCTTTGAAGCGCAACATTTACATTTTCGTCTCATTTATTTGCTATTTCGGGCAGGTCTTCCCCACCCTCCAAACCCCTCTTAGACCCTCCCTAGTGAATAAGATGAGCGTGAGACTCAGGAATAAATTGAAATTTAGAAGGAATGCTCTATAAAGTTTAATTACTTTGGTGTAAATATATGGGTGTGTTAAAAAATCTTTTAAAGTAAAATAAGGAGTATAATATTGAAGATGTCATTTAAACAGCTGTGTGCCACCATTATCGTACCTATGTATAAATACATATTACATACTTCGTGTTACAATATATTTATAGACATTTGATTAAAGGTAGGTACCTACTTCAAAATACGTACTGTAAAGATACCTTTATGATACTGATAGCTGACACACAAAATTTAAAATCATAAACTTTTTAAATATGGACTGATTTCCAATAAAAACAAAAAAGCGCTGTCACGTCATCTTTGTGTAACATTTTAATGGTCGGATGTCAATACTACTGTTACTATAATACTACTAGGCGATAGAGTTTCGCAGCGACTCGCCCGGATTGGTACCACCTTACCAATTCCTGCCGTCATAACGCCATGGCGTGTTCCGGTTTGGAGGATAAGCTAGCCGATAAACTCACTTTTGCTCGAGGCCTAACATCCCGGCTTCAGGTTGGCAACGCACCAATACCACCTTTGGTGTCTATAGGCGGCGTGAATTTCGTACCATCAGGAAATCCATCTGCTTGTTTGCCTTCCAGTATCATAAAAAAAAATTACCAATCGGAAAACTTAAATAACCAAAAAACATCTTTAGTAAGCTTAATTACAATTTTAAGCATTTAGTAAACACACATCAAAACAGAAAGACGTGACCAAAATATAATGTCCATTTTCAATTTTATTATTATATTTACAAAGAAAAATCTTTTGTGTTGTTATTCAGTAGTCGTCTCATATAAAAATAATGCGTCCCTTTCCTCAAACCTTTTGTCTCTGAGCTCGCTTTCTTATTAGAAATTATTTCGTCGCCACCCCCTTGTTTATCATTCGCGGCTCGTGTTTAGCAGGATGCAACTGTATTTCGTGATGAGGTTTAGAAATCTTATGAAGAATGGCGTCTATTAGAAATACATTATGGATTAAATTAAAAATGTTGTTGCTGGCTATCCATACTATTAATTCTTTAACGAGCTTTAAAACAAAAAAAAATATCTTCCTGCCCATATCCCCGAACAGAGCCACAACCAGGGCACCCACGACTAGCCAAAGATACAAAGTCCTACAGTGTGATAGGTGGCAATCCTCTCGTAAACCGGGCACATATCCAATCCCGGGCAACGTTATTTTTATTAGAAAATTGAAAATATGCATTTTCTAATTTTTTTATTGCCCGACTGTGGATCAAATCGTAGACCTTAAGAAGCCAAACCCGACGCCGGACCGCTAGACCACAGGGGCTACAGAGCTTTAAGATATTATTTAAAAAATAGGATAAGTACTAACCCTTAACAATTGATTTTAATTTTGCGTTTGCTTGTTTTTCTTTCAGTACAGTTTCGGCTTTTTTATGAACTAACCTATTTAAGGCAAATTTAGATAACCTACAGTTAAAAATAGGCATGTCAATTTGTTGCTCAGATATTTTATTGATTATTGAAAAATAATTCTAACTCTTTTCTTATCTAGGTTATTTAAATAGGTCGTAGGAGGGTAAAGAATCCAAAGGATGACAACTCATTACCCACTACATTGTCTAGATTCTATTTTAGTAATACTGGAGATTAAAGTAAAACTATAAAAATACTACTCCTTGAGAGATATCTTCCAGTAAAACCTGTAAGGAAACAGGTGTGTAACAAAGGTTGCTAAGTCAGGTGAAGTTGTAGAAACCGCGGGCTTAGCTTCGTATAAGCATTCAAAAAAGTAGAAATGCGGGTAATTTGTACATAAGAGTTCAACTTATAGAAAGAAATATTTTTTATAAAATTAAAACATAAACAGGAAAGATAACTCATAACTTAAGACGCATAAATAAACAGGAATCATATATAGACATTGGCCAAGTATATAAAGGTAAGTAACCAAATAATATGTGAATAGATAGGGTACAATTTATAACATTTTTAAAATGTTTGGTAAAAAATAATGAAGCTGGTTAGAAATATAATTTATTTGCTTAAAAGTAAAAATATATGTAATTATATAACATTTTTTTTATAAATTTGGTAGAATATGTTGGTATACTTAAACATTTTTGGAACATCTTATTAACATACTATATATTCCGCAAATAAATATATTTTTACTTTATTTCTGTACCACCCGTACTCTTCATATCTTACTGATGACGACCTAACCGTATGATGTAGACTACTGAAAATTCGAATCCTGTGGTTAAAAGTTTCTAAAGTATTATTTATGTGTATATGCTTTATCATTTTAAGGAAACAATCACATTCAGTTATAAGTAGGTATATAACATACCTACTTTATATATTGGCAAATATTGAAGTGGAATATAAAGTTGGTATATAAGAAATTTTATATTTTACGTTACACGCATCTCGGGCCAGATTTTTCTGATAGAAAAACGAGGAAGGCCCGAACCACCCTCGAATATAAATCGCCTTGTTATATTTTCCGGGACATTGGGATTCATGAAGTTTGTGAGCCTTGACGACGGGAATCTTCAGAATATGCTTACCTTTATAATTGAGAGTTTTTACGTTTACTAAGCGTATTCTGTATATCCGTAGATATTTTCTTGTAAATCATTGAAATGAGGACATTTATATGTTAAGATAGCGAATACGTAACGTACGTACGTAAAGATTTTCCTGTTGATAAGATGAAAAGATTGCCCATAGATATCTTACTGACTATCAATCTACCAATAACCTACTTAACAGTATGGAACACGACAATGGCTAGATGTTAAAGAAGTTTGCATAAAATCGGTTCTACATTTATCACATTTTTGTAACAAATGAATTCAATAAATGGCGGATCATTTTATTAATGGGTATATTTCAGTCAATTTGAAACTTTTTTTAGTTGCTTTTTTTTCTTTTTGTTGTGTTATGTCAATCATGTGGTCAATGAATTATTTAATGACATTTTCATATTTATATTTTTTAATATTTCAGTTTATACCACAAATTATAAAGACTTATGTTAAAGTTATTAATACGTAGCGAAGCACGTACCGGGCCGCTAGAAATTTATATAGAATCATTTTGAAGTTATGTGATTGCATTTAATAGGTGCATAACGAACAGAATAATTGAATTCAATTCATTTATTTGTAGAAGTAGGTACAGTCATGGGTCTTAAAGATTGCATTACAAAAGAACGACTACTCCTTGCCTAGTGGCGTACAAATATTATTTAGGAAAAAGCACATTATTTAATAAACTAGAACACGCTAACATAATTGGAAATGAGTCAGCGTTGGCTCATTTAAATGCTCGAGCTACAGTTATAGCAATACTACAGGTAGTCCCTAGTCGTATTTACAACAACAACATCAGAGAAAAAGTGAAATTCAAAGTGAGAAGAAACCGTCGGTATAAAAAAGAATAAGCAGTCGGAAAGAATAGCAGAAATATACAAGTACAATGCAAAATACCTATCGATGTAGGTAAACGGAGAGATCTAGGTTGTAATTTTACGACCTAATCATTCAAGTATTATCCAAGGGTGGTATCAATAGTCTCCGAAACCAACGCTTATGAATGAAAGGAGCAATGAATGTGGACGAAGTTAAACAAGTTGCAAGGATCATACCTCTGGGCACTCGACACACTCTGGCCCCGCAAGGCAATTTAATCGAGAACAAATATGATATGTTTTGATTACAGATTTTATAATAGATTTAATAGATAATAATAATAGAACATCTGCCTTCCTGCCAGGCAGCTCGTAAAAGGCGAGCATAGGCTTACCGTCACTAGCACCGTGACATCTCACTAGGTGGTAGAGTTTCGCAGCGGCTCACCCGGATTGGTACCAACGCCTTACCTATTCCTACCGCCATAACGTCACGACGTGACGTTACAATAAAAACAAAACAGCGCTGTCACGTCATCTTTGTGTAACATTTTAATGGTCGGATGTCAATGCTACTGTTATTATAATACTACTAGGCGATAGAGTTTCGCAGCGACTCGCCCGGATTGGTACCACCTTACCTATTCCTGCCGTCATAACGTCATGGCGTGTTCCGGTTCGGAGGGTAAGCTAGCCGGTAAACTTACTTTTGCGCGAAGCCTAACATCCCGGCCTAAGGTGTCTTTAGGTGGCGTGAATTTCTTACCATCAGGAAATCCGTCTGCTTGTTTGCCTTCCA
>NJDC01001791.1:257136-268150 GCA_002245475.1 Calephelis virginiensis | reverse complement strand
AGGCTAAAAACCAAAGCCAAATCTGAGCATGAGGATAAGGTAACCTGATTTAAAAAGCGTTTTCTAAAAATTCACAACAAAAAAAACGGGTTGCACTCCGGGAATGCTGGCAGAAGTGAAAACTTGATATTAACGTTGTGCATTTTTGGAATTTTAATGGTTAGGGAATAATTTTCCACGAATTGCTTTAATTATCAGTATGAAATTACCTACTATCATTTATGTGGTAGTAATACAATATTCATTTGTTGCGCTGTCGTACATAAACATGACAACACGAACATTCGCGCAAGCGCCCTGCGCCGTCTTACGAATTTTCGTCTTACGAAATTTCAGGTCACGTGTCCTGTCGCGAGTTTAGAAGTTTTCACCCATTCCAAAAAAGTGCGCAACGCCGCTAAAGAAGTTTTCACTTCAAAAAATATTTTCATTTTGTTATTTCTTATAAATGATTTGTAATATATTATATACGCGACAAAGCACGGAATATACTCAGAATCTAAGTCTTAGATGTGCTGAATGTGTCTAAATGTGCCGAATCAATGAAAGAAGTCGTAAATCATGTGAGCTCTGTAAGACGAAATATTCGACGCGATGTGAATGGCTTTGTACAATTAAGAAGATTTCGTAGATTTTGTCACCGTATGCTATGTACCTATATTCTTTACCGGAAAAGGTAAACAAGTTACATAATTCTAAAGGCTAAGATTTTTTCATCCCTGGACAAATTACAAAAATGAATCTCCCCGGGTACGGATCCATCACCTAGCCTATTCCTGCTGCCATTATGACATCTCGACGACAAAACAGTGACGCACCGCTAACATCTGTGGTGTTTATAGACAACAGTTATCTTCTACCACCAGGACGCTTGTATGCTGACTGATCAAATAAAAAATACTCCATTTAATTTTATAGATAGTACCTAAGTAGATACGTCACATAGCGTGAAATACGAGGTGGCAATTTATCTCAAATTGGAAATCCGCCTATTTGTATGAATAGCACAAAATCTAACTACAGTCGTTCGTTTTCGATTGGTGGACTCTATACATTTTGTGTAATTGCAAGCAACGCTTCGTTACTTTTAAGCAAACTGCCAATGGTTATACTGACGGATTATGGTTCGTTGATTATAGAAACTGGGTTTAAATAAGAAATGTAAATCGAAAGTAATTGTTATTATAAATAATATCAGAAAGGCACGTACCCAAGTTCACTTTTGATTCTGACGGGTCTAGATTTTTTATGGTAAGAGATAATCTAGAGTAGGTACGTTATACCATAAATATTACTTGTGAGTCGTAATATTTGACTTTCCCCTGGTCGATGGGTTAGCGTCTACGCGAAACGCCACTAACCAACCGCGAGGCTCGGGTTCGATTCGCGACGGAGCAGGCATTTGTGTGATGATCATAAATGTATATATCTGTTCGTGTGCTTATTAAATTTATTCTTGTATTTAAAAACATTTTTATGCAACAGTATTGTTGACTGACACTTATAACACAAGCATTCAATTTGCTTACTTTGGACTTAGATTTAATTTAGAACAAAGAAAAATCATAACGACAGTGCTTGCCGTCGACGTGTTTCGGTTCGGAGGGTAAGGTAGACGGTAAACTTACTTTTGATTGAGGCCTAACATCCCGGCCTCCAGTTGGCAACGCACCTTTGTTGTCTCTAGGCGGTGTGAATTTCTAACCAACAGGAAATCTGTCTGCTTGTTTTCCTCCCAATCTCATAAAAAAAAGGAGAAACTATGATTTACGAGGATTTGACGGGATTTAATGAAGTACAAACAACAACTAAAAAAATTAGAGTTTAAAATAACCAAAAGTTGCCGCATTGCAGAAAATTTTTAATTCTCCTCTATCTACCTGTTTTCGTCGAAACCCTAAGGGCACCGTCGGCCATTCTTTGATCTGATATAATAATAGGGAGTGATTATGCCCATAGTTACCCGCCATAACGTTTCCTCGCACTGGACTGTTCTGATTGGCGTTCAAAGTAACATGGTTGCCGCCGTGAGTATTTTTAAAAGAAACCCATTTCTACGCCGACGGACTTGCTTCAAGTGTCTGCATAGGCGATTTTAAACCTTATATTCGAGAAATTTAGGTTCAAAATAGTTTAAATATTTGTATCCCTCATTATTTTATAAAGAATGTTAATGATTGCTTGGTAATCATTTCCTTAAAACTTTTTCGAGTTTTATTTTAAAAAGACGCTAGGGTTTTAAAAAGCTCAAATACTTGCATTTTGTGATTTTAAATCAGTGAGTTTTAAACGGTGGCTTCTCAGGCATTTTTTGTGTTAGGTAAAAATGTGTTGCTGAGATAAAAGTAAAATTTATTAAAAACTAGCCGCGAACTTCGTTCTACCCATTAGGTTGTATGGAAAAAATAAAGTATTGATTTTCCTTGTAATTTTTCCGATTTCTCCTTCATTTCTGACCATAACTAACACAACAAAAAAAGAATTAGCCAAATCGGTTCAGTCTTTCGGAAGTTATGCGTTTTTATTTTTATATTATAGGTAGGGTATAGGGTATTATAGATAGGGTGGGACTTAGTATCTTCGGCTAGTCGTGGGTGCCTTGGTTGTACCTCTGCCTACCTCTTCGGGGATATGGGCGTAAAGATACTTTATTATAGATAGGTAGGTACGTAGTGCATTTTTTGTTTAGGTATGTTTCTTTAATAATTTCTTACTTCAACTAAACTACCAAATCACTAAACAGTTAGAATCGTGATTAAAGATAGGCATACAAAGCTAACATTTTATTCACATTAATAGGTAGGTTTCAGTTTAAAATAAAATAATTTAACGATTCGTATTTCCGAAACTTACGCCCGACTTTTCAGTGTCGAAAATTTAACATAAAACTTTATATTTCGATAATTGGCGTTTATTGCTTTCCCCAGATTATCACCTCGATCCTTGCCCTGTCGCGTATTGTAGATGCATCATAAATCATTTAAAACGTTTTAGTAGATAAGTTTATTACTATGATGTCTATTTTATTGCGATATAAAATAGTAAGTGTTAATTTTATACTATTTAATAAATTGAATCTCAAATTGTTATAATAGCCAAGCGAGATTGCGTATAGGTCACAGAAAGAAAAAGCCAAGAGTGAGACAAATTAAAACAGTGCTAGAATTTTACTGAAAAAAATGATAACAGTGAAATTTAAATATCAGTCACACAAAAGCTACAGTATGAAGTTGCAGCGGAAATCAAAATTTTAAAATGCGCGCGCATCTACACTTGATTTAGTTAGGTATACTATACAAGTGCAGTTTTTATATTTTTCATTACATATTGTTTTACTAGCTGCTACCTGCGGCTTCGCCCGCGTTTTCACAGAAACCTGGTGTGCGATCGGGATTAAAAATAGCCTATATGTTAATCCAGGTCACAATCTATCTGTCTTCCAAATTTCAGACAAATCCGTTCAGCCATTCGAGCGTGAAAGAGTAACAAACATCCATACATACATACTTACAAACTTTCGCATTTATAATATTAATAGGATTACTTTTTATGTAGGTACCTCCCGCACGTACAAAATACACGCACCCATTTTTTTACTGTAACTATAGCTTTAACAATGTCAGGCGAAATGTAAGCAGTAGGTATTACGAAAAGTATTTAGCTGAAATTTGGCATTGGTATTTAATAAATAGTGACTCAGGCATCCAGCAAATTTAATCTATAAATTTTATATACCTTTAGCCTACCTACCATCCATACCACCTACCTACCATCTTGTTGATAAACATAGTCTAAAGTTCTCTAGAGTTTAAGTTGAAATTATAGTCTTTGTAACAGTGTAATAGATACTTCAATGTCACTTAAGACTTGGAGTACTTTAGTCTATGTTATTGTTAAGACAGCACGGGTTTTTATTATGCCAGGCCAAGTGTAAGCAGTATCATACCATGTTAGATAAGAGCACTTCTCTGAAATTATATTTTCCGATACAGCTAGAGCTTTTACAAAATTTAGTCACGTCGAAGCAGTTTGTTAGTAAGTGAATAAGTAAGTATCTTCACGCCCATATTTCTTTTGGTTGCTCGAACCGAGATTCGAACCCATGACCTCGTGAAATCGAGTCCAATACTCGGACCGCTAGACCACAGAGGCGACATGTCTTAGCAGTTTGTTTTTTCTAAATCTTATCACATGACAAAAAGAGATTACCTGACTGTAAATGAAATTACCCATCAACACACAGTCGAAACTAATACAGAGATTTCACTTAAAATTATCGCTACACAAGTATATATATTATATTGACATAGGCACCCCTAAAGGATTTCTGGAAATTTATCCTCTAATGGTATAAAAAGGGGACAAAAAATGGAACTAAAGTCCATCTCTTACAAAATTTGGATTTTCTGTTCTAGCTGACGATTAAAAAGTGTAATTATAAGTCAATAGAATAAAAAAATAATAACTTAAAACTAAATCCACAATAAAAAATATACAACCTTGACCATATATCAAATTAATTACGATTGTAATACTTAATTAATGTAAAGCGATAAGTAAATATCTAGTTATAAGTAATACAGTAGCTAGGTAGGTTGTAGGTAATAAAAAAATTAATTGCTATTGTAACAATAATTTATATTACAATGTGATTCATACCTACCAGGTATTTACATACTAAACATAAATATAGAGATGCTTATTTATTCATACACATGTATGACAATACTTTTACAAGTTTTCTGTTAACTTATTTTAAGGAAAACAAGAAACAAAAAAAATAGGAGGTGGAAAGGCAAATAAATAGATTAATTTCCTAATGGTAAGCTATACGTGTTGCCTATAGACAACAAAGGTGGTCATGCAGTAGCGGCTTTAGTAATAGCACCGCCCTGGGCGTATTTAATACGGCGCCCCCTACATGCTGTTCAAAACCATACTAAAAGGTAAATAATATAATAGGTATAGCGTTCAGGATCTGACGCCTCTTTACATCTTGGTGCCCTGGGCGGTTGCCCAACCGCGCCATTCCCAAACGCCGTCCCTGAGGTCATGGTGTGACTGATGCTGGGTAGGCTTTGTGACCTTAGATTATGGCAGCAAATATAGGCAGGAAATAGGTATGATAACGAACCGGACTGCAATTGGGGAAGAAACTTTATATGATATACGTACTTAAGCCGACATATTTGGAAACACTTATATTTCATGACATTTAAATAATTTGTTAGTTTTTGTTATTTTAATAAATTAATAATGATTCTAAACATATTTAACGTTTGTATGTAATCGATCTAAACACAGTAGGTAATAGAAACTACTATTAAAATTATATTTAAAAAGGCAGGTAGCCCAGGCAGTAAATTATCTAAATGCCAAGGGCCAAATAAAAACAACTGAGTACATGGGTGGCCATGTCAAGGCTTATTATCTTTTTTAATTATGCACGTGCCTTAGCCACCAACCCCGTCGCAAGTGGTTGACATAAAAAGCAGCTGCACTTGCAAAATAACTTATTTAATTTACTACATTTTATACAGGTACATGCTATCGGAATTTATTGCTTACTTTATAGTATACTAGCCAATCCGGCGAACTTTTTATCGCCTGATATTCACAGCCACTATTGTATGGATTAAAGCTTTGTTTTCCCATTTTCGACAGTAAGTAATACAACAAAAAAAGAAAATAGTTAAATTGAAGCGAATGAAGCGATGACCACGCGAAAAGTGGATTCATTTAGGTATATACCTACATATAGATTAGGTATTTTTGAAATGTACAAAAAAAAGAAAACACTAATTCCCAAAATGTGATATGTGGCAAGCCTATTCCATACCGGGTACAATCCAATCCCGGGCATTTTTTTTATTACAAAAAATCAACATTTCCTTTTTGTTGCCCGATCGAAGAATCGAACCCGGGACCTCATGAAGTCAAGTCCAACTCCTGGACCGCTACATCACAGAGGCGATCATGGTAAAAAATTAAGTAAACGCATTCACTTAACTTTTTACCATAATATTATACTAGTTATTAGACTATTAGACCGCAATCTAACTTCTTCGTGTTTTTTTCCATGATTACCTTCAAAATAATTATAAAAATTAATACTTATACGCTTTATTGACGAAAACATAGGCAAAGGTATTAACGATTAGGCGAAGATACTTAGTCCACATTGTGCCAACTGCTCCCCTGTCCAATCCCAGACAGCGTTACTTTATTACAAAATCGAGAAACACGTGTGAGTTGGTCGACACCGGAATCGAACTCCCTACCTCATATAATCACAGCCAACACCGGGCCTCTAGGCGAAAAAACATGCTCGGCAATTTCACAAAAAACTGACACGAAATGTAATACTCGTATATTTTCTCTCTGAGTATACTCCCGAACCGGCTTGATAAGTCTTCTACTGAAATATGGGAACAGATGTTTGGGGTGAACGAACCCTGAAGCACAACGCTCTGCCGCTAACTCATCGTTGATTTATGTATACGTCTTCGCCAACTAATTAAATATTTTCGAAAACTGACCCAAAAGTTTCCTACGTCTCGTTAAATATCGCGCGCTTCACTACCTTTAAATAGGTTTAGAGCTATATATACCTTAAGAACTTTTGTACAATTACCCTGTTTCATGCAAAAATAAAATATTATTATCTATTATACCTTCTTAAAAAAAAATCAAAGACCGCCTTTGTGCACCTGAGTTAAACATTATAAGTAAAAGACTGTGTATTATTTTGTAAATTTTGGTTCATAATAAAGTGTATTCATTCATTCATTTTTTATCTTTTTTTATATGATGCAACAGCGATAAAGCTCTCCTGATGGTAAGAGATAACCATGGCCTAAAGACACCATAGACGTTGTAGGTGGTTGATCAGGCGTTAGGCCTATTGTGCAAGTACACCAGATACCGAAAAATAAGTAGGTACAACAATAGGTAAGGCGATGAATTCCTTTTTAGGCAAGAGGCTGCACAACACTCTGCCACCAGTTGTTAAATTTTAATATCGTCACTTTCACTGCATAGTATAAAACAAAATCGCTTCCTCTATGCCTATGCTGAAATCTTTAAAATTACGCAAAGGATTTTGATGCGCTTTATTTAATAGATAAAGTGATTGAAGAGAAAATTTTATATCTATATTTCATAACCGTGCGAAGCTGGGGCGGGCCGCTATTATTATACAAAGCATAGCATTGTATAGTTGATAAATATGAATACTAGCTAAGCCGACAGACGGTGTCCTATCCTAACAGCTATGAATATTGATAGTTGGTTATATGATCCTTCTCCTGACAATGACTAATTTCATTTAAAATTATGTTCTAAGCTAAATTGACCTAAACTTCCTTTTTGACTGAAATACACACTAAATATAATTTTAGCTACGTTTGTTTAAGGAAAATATGTTTTCTAAACACACACCCATATCTTCCTTTTTTAAACGAGTACATAAATAGGTACATATTAAAAACAGGTTTTTATTTAGTTTTTTTTATAACTTTATTTGTCGCCTCTGTGGAGTAGCGGTTCAGGTGGTGGACTTGACTGTATGAGGTCCCGGGTTCGAATCCCTGGTCGGGCAACAAAGAGAAAATTGGTTTTTCCAGTTTTCTAATAAAAAAATGTTGCTCGTTATTGGATATGTGCCCGGTTGACGATGGGCTTGCCACCTATCATATTGTGGGACTTAGTGCCTTCGGCTAGTCGTTGGTACCCTGGTGTTCCTCTGCCTACTTACTAAATACTGCTTATAGCATACTCGAGATGTTTATAACTTAATTATCATGAAAAACAGTAGCCAAAAATTCCACATTAAGTAATTAAGAACGTATTTAACCCCCGGCTATACAGCTGGATTCCTTTATCAAAAAGATGCTATCGGGAAATAATTCTGACGTTAATGTGAAGGTTGGAGGGCTGAGGAGTGCATCAGGTGATTTAAGAAAATTACATTATAAAAAGAGAATAAAGAAATGCGGGGTTTGTAGGGAGCGGCTCATTTCAAAGGCGTTATTATAAAATGTACCAATTTAAATTCAAATAAAAGAGCCTACCGCATTGAGATATGGATTATAATGTTATAGTCCAACCGAATAGGATTAGATATGCTTAAAATGGTATTGTGTAGAAAATTAGATTCATAACGATATTTTTAAAATATGAAAGTTGATGATTTTTCGAAGACTTCAGTTTAAGGTTTAGTGGGTTTTATTAATTGGCTTAAGTAAGTTAAGTTTATTCTTAATCCTTGTTAGTTGAGGGATTAGCATGACAATGCCACTAAGATCTCGCAGGGCTCGGGTTCAAATCCCAATACACAAGCATTAGCGTTATGTACATGTTTGCATTTATAGATCAATTTTACTTACAGACATTTTTGTAGTTTGTGTGGTATAATATCAAGGGATGCAGATTAAATTGAAAATGGAGAACGTATAAATTAAATTAAGAACATTAATATTTATTCCTAATTTTTAATCAATCACGCTAATATTACACAAGTGAGTATATTAATATGTTATACGTAAGTTATTGAAGGTTATTTTAGAACTAGACATATTTTTATAAGTAGGTACTATCACAAAAATATTCACAACAACCAACTTCATAAGATTTTTTTGTATTTGTATTTCTTATATTATTTTCCTTAAATAAGTTTAAGTAATAATATATAATATCTAAAAGGTTCAGCGGAGAAAAATAATGTATGATATTTCTAATAATAAGTTAAAGTACAGACATACTGCAATATTGTAAATGAAAAAGTCGATCTGTTTGTTAAACTTTAGCGTTTAATCTGGTAGAACGCTTAAGACAAATTTGATGTTATATAGTTAAAAATTCGAGTTCAAATATGGGCTCCTTCTTATTAAATAACCAATCCCCAAATAAAGTCCTTTTAAAAAAACCTGACATTAAAGTTAGTATTAAAATAGTAGCTATTCTACAAAGTCGCGTATAAACACTAGTTATATAAAATAGAATTAAGAAAACGTTAATTTCGTGAAGATACAAACTTCGGAACTTGAATTACAGGGTGAGCGAAGAGGTGAAGTATACCCACCTAAGCGTAGATAAAGATTTTATTACTTTACCTCTGCTGAAATTGGAAAAGCAGACATGAGTAAATCTACAAGTGCTGGAACTTAAGCTGTAAAAACTTCTTTTGTTATCCGATACGATCGACCGCGGAACTCTTTCATACAACTTGAGTGCTCCTGTTTTGTGATACGAACAATTCCAGTTATATGGCTGTGCTTTACCTACAATTCTATTTATGAATTCTTTATCTTTCTATATATAAAAAAAGTATCTTCAGGCCCATATCCCCGAAGAGGTTGGCAGGGGCACAACCAGGGCTTACGACAAAACGACTACAACAACGACTAGCCGAAGACACTAAGTCCCACAATGTGATAGATGGCAAGCCTATCGCTAACCAGGCACATATCCAATCCCGAGCAACGTTTTTTTTTAGGTATGTATTTAGATATTCAAACATTATTTGTAATCTGACGCAGACTGAAAGATGCCACTGTTTTAAAATTTCTAAAATTTAGCTCCAAAATAAAAGGACAAAAAAGTACAGCTTGACCAACAATTGTAGATGTAATGTGGCTAACAAAGAAACAAAGCTAGAAATGTCATTTGTTTAAAATTAATAAATTTAATCACTTAAACCGTTTAACCGATTTTGATTAAATTTCATATTCATATAGCTAACAACCCGAGTTCAATCAAAGGACTGTAATCGAAAATGAAGGTGCCTATGTGTCTTAACTATTTTAAACTAACGAAGTCTTAGGAAACAGCTAGTCTTCTATAATAGTTATTGACTACCTCGTTGGTCGAGGGACTAGCCCACACGCCTAACTCTACCGACCAACAGCGAGGCTGGTATTCGATTACCGACGTGGGTCTATTTATGTAATGAGCATTTAGATGTTTGCATTTCCGGCTCTGAGTGTTTATTAAATTTATTCTGGTATCTATTTAAAGTGTTTCTATGTATAAGTATCGTGGATACTTAACACAAGCATATAAAATTTATCAATTTGTCTAACTTGTCCAGTAATGTTATTATATTATTACTAGCTGACCCGGCAGACGTTGTTCTGCTACTTATTTTATGTGATTTTAGTAATAAAATTGAGGTGACTCACCCTTGTCACTTATGGGTATGAAAAATAGTTGTTGGTCGATTCTCAGACCTACTACTCAATATGCTCACAAAATTTCATGAGAATCGGTCGAGCAGTTTCGGAGGAGTTCAATCACGCACTTTTATATATTAGATTAGTTGATTAGTTTTAACCAGTTACGCATTAATTATTTTTTCAAAATGATTTAAATTTATCGCTTAACTTAGAAATGTTACTTGAATTGTATGTATTCTAATTTAGCGTACAATTTATACAATGAAGTATACGAACTGGTTACTTAAAATAGGCTCTGTAACATTGGTCGCTATAAAACCAGTATGTTTCTATTGCGTGAAGCACGCTTTGAAAGCGCCTGAAAAACATAGTGTAGTGCCGCGATGGCAACTATTTGTAATTAGTCAGCTAATTGCCCGAATGAATACTAAGTAACTGTTAAGCTATTTCTATCACCAACTGATTTGTAAACTACTTCGAAAAGGTAGTAAGGTAATTTACAAGAAGACATCTGACTAGGTGGTAGAGTTTCGCAGCGACTCACCCAGGTTGGTACCACCGCCTTACCTATTCCTGACGCCATAACGTCATGACGTGTTCTGGTTTTGAGGGTAAGGTAGCCGGTAAATTTACTTTTGCTCGAGGCCCAACATCCCGGCCTCAGGTTGGCAACGCACCATTACTACCTTTGATGTCTCTAGGCTGCGTTAATTTCTTACCATCAGGAAATCCATCTGGCTGTTAGTCGTCCAATATCATAAAAAAATATCGATTATTTATCAGAAAAATACATACATAGCAATTTATATAGAGGAAAATAGTAGTAATATATAAAAACA